>JABUQX010087803.1:10000-49769 GCA_015478945.1 Trachelipus rathkii
CTGTGAAAGCACACCACACTGGAAAAATTGTGGAGGATTCCTTAGTGCCTCTTCCCTAAAATGCCCATCCTACCTGTTTGAGCAGGAATTTTTGGAGTTATGCACCATACAAAAATTGAGCCGGAGAGATGCCATACATCAGCTCAAAGACAAATATCCTTCCAAGGACCAAGGGCAATCATACGCTACAATTGGAGCAGCCCCCCATCCTCTCTGTATATAAACCCACCGCCACAACTCTCTTCCAATACAACTCTTCCCCCAATCCCAGCTAAACTCAAGCAGTTACTGTAACCTGCAGGCCTGCATTGTTTATGCTACCGACTTCTCAAATGGTTCAAAAACAGCCTTCGATCCAATTTCTCGCTCAAAATGCCGTCAACAATCATACCCCGAGTACTAGTTTTCAACTGACCAGCAATGAAACTAAGTTAGTTCATCCACCACAAAGCTTGGAGATCATTTCCTGCTGCACTCTGTCCCTTACCCTCCCGATGAGCTCAAACTCACGTGAGGCTACCGTCTATGTCCCCCTAATCCGTTTCCCACTATTATTCAAATTCCTGAAAAAGATGTTCCCTAAACACAAGGAAAAGATTAAACACCAAGCTAAAAATTATTCGCTAAAATATAAAACATCCGAATTTCTAAAGCAAAATACACCGACCCCACGATGTAAAAAATGCAACTCAGTAGAGACCTCGCCATAAGTATTCCTGAGACAAAAACGACTTCAATAGATTGTACTCAAACGTCAGCGCTATTTAATAACCCACCAACCTTCAACCTTCTTCATCCTCTGCTGTTGCTTGAGCCTGTAAAGGATTTATATCTTCTTCACTTTGTTGCATTTCTGCGAGATCTATCTCATCTTTATGGTTCTGGGCCATTAAAATCTGGATGTGAAGACCCACTTTCTCTCTAATGCTTCTTTCCTTAACTTCCGAGAGAGATGAATGGAAAACCGTTAAACCCAAACACCGCAAACACTCCAAGCTTTTTGAATCTGTTGAATGAAAGGGGACCCAGAGGTCTCCTATCTTAACTCAAATTGTCCAGTCTTCCAAATTCACCCACCTGATGACACCTGACAAGTATCCGATGGTTCTGACAAAGTCTCCAACGTAGACTTTTGCAACCCAATAGATTTCATGTTTGATCCCAATATCTCCTTCCAACTTCCTTACAAAAGGTCACACTTTTTCCGGGTGAACCCTACTACATGTCTCCATGGAAACAGTCCCATTTCCCGCCCATATCGAATCTGCTTGGTTTGTGGATGCTGATGAAACCCATCCCTAACCGCGACCATTTGGTTTATAACGATCTTCATAGTTCGTTGCTCAACACTTCAATCGGCGAAGCCACTACGCAATATCACGGAGAAAACTCGCACCACCTCAAAAGCAGTCAGTACAACCCTTACACGTTGTCGGTGCCAGTACCCCGTTTCTTTGTAAGCAGCAACTCCAGCTAGTGAGAATATTTTACAATGGGATAACTCAATGGCTTCCATTTCTCATCCACCAAAACCTGAGATGTTTTATTGGGAAAAAGGAGTCAAAAGACCTGCCACCTTCCTCCCATTTCTATCCCTCATTAGATGACCACTAACATAGGCCTCACATTAAATTCTAAAGCAGACTTTGTCGTCGTGTTCGCAACGATCTATTGCGTCATCTTACCTTAAAATCTTGAGATTGCTGATCACAAGTCCTTTTACGTTCCAAATCTATTTAATAACACGATCGAGAGAAGAGGATTGAACTATGGCTGCGCGCAAAAACTGCTCATCTATCAGGGCCTCACCAACTCTACTACACCAGTTAGATCCCATCCAAAACGAAACGATCGGCCACCTCCACTGGATGGAACCCTCAGATCGTTCCCCGGGTGAGCCTTGAAGTTGAATCAATGTGATGCCACTCTCTCTTCTAAGGAGGCTACATCGCCATGCTGGTTATCTTCGCTTTCAAACCCCAATATTGTCTGCTCTGACACCGATTCTGAGTATTTCAGAATCCTTCTACTGGCTATTTGGAAACATATAACGTCTGCTTCTTCTCCATCCTTTGCAAAGGTGCTACTTACTTCTCTTATGATGAAGCGTATACACCTTGGTTCTGCTCACTGTCTATGGTCTGAGCGCTCTTCTTTCTCAAATTTAGATACCCACGCTGTCTTGTTAAAGCCATCATTCTTGTCTCATTTCCCAGTTCACGGTGGGTTACTCCAGTTTTACTAACAAAACAAGGACAGTGTGGGTACATCTCAAAGAAGGGAAAAGATTCTCGAACTCTTACTACTATAACTTGTCAGAGGCCCGTTTTTTAAACCAGTTTGACGCAATGAGACATATATTTATGTTTAACACAGTTATTTAGGCTAATAAACTAAAGATAGAAGCAGGCGCTTAAAATTCCCTATTCTAAAAACTTAATGGTATCCGCTGTACAACAATTTCTTCGACTGCTCCACTCCCGTAAGAAATAAATCATACCATGTTGGACCCCCTCTTATGTGGAGGAAACTGGCAGCGAAATTGCTTACAGAGAGGCCAAAATGGCCGCCTATTCTTTTCGGAGCTATTTCAGGTACTTCCTTGATGAAATTCGACAAGGTCGTCCCCAATCAACTGATTATTATCCTGCTCTCCGACAGAGCTTCTGATCTTATTGGCAAAAGTGTTGGACGAGTGATCAGCGAGGGGCGAAGCTTAAAAATATAAAGCCGAACATTAGTGAGTGGTTTTCCTCTCACCGGCGAAAGCGGTTACACGAGGTGATACTTCCACGCCTCCGTATTGGCCATACCAATATCACTCACAGTCACTACATGTCACGGGACCATCCTCCCATTTATAAATTTTGCCGTCGCCATACCCCACAATCTGTTCACCATATCTTCATTGATTGTCCCCAACTGGATCAAATTCGCCGTCGTCATTTTCCGACTTTATGGTTCATAACACTTTCTAAAAGGTTATCCCATGTCTTATCTGAATCCTCCCACTTTAACAATAACTATTTTTTCTTCGGTTCAAGAACTGAATATTCTTTATAATATATGATTTTGTTATGTAATATTAGGACTATTTATAATGTAAGGACATCGTTTTATTTAGTTTTTCATTTAATTTTTGACTGAATATTCATTGCACCATCCAAATTTCTTTGGCATTTAAAATATGAATCAGCCAGAACCCATCGTGGCCGCTTTTCTGTGGGCCGTGGTAGGTTCTGTACATTAACTCAAATATATATATATATATATATATATATATTATATAATATATATATATATATATATATAATATATATATATATATATTATATATATATATTATTACGGAGTCAACTAATCATGTCATATATACTATGTTATATATACTCACTATATATATATAATATATATATATATTGATATATATATTAATATATATATATATATATAATTATATTATATATATAATTATTATTATATAAATATATATTATAATATATATTATATATATATAATATATATATAAATATATATATATATATATCTAAATGCTTCTAGAAATTTTCTCAGACGAGTTCCAGACTTATTACCATTGACTTTCATGCAGAAAGCTAAATTTACTAAAATATTAATTTAAAATATAGCGTTAACACTTTATCTTAGTTAATTCAGTCCAAATTCAACCATCAGTACAATTGAGATTAGTTATTTATATAGTTTTGGTAATGCAGTAGACATGTATATTTAATTTGAAATCAGCATAATTGAATTTAGTGAATAATATTGATATGTAATACATAAGTTGAATATTATATAATATGAGACTAATGAGATTTAATTAAACGTAATTTATATATATTTGATATCTATCTACATATTACGTCAGGTTCTAGTCGAGTGATTTTCTTACACTATCAGGAGATGCGTCATCTGCACATAATGAACTCGAGCGCTATCTACATGAACAAATATTATATTATTAGATCGTTCTAAACCAGTTATTGTAATCTATTATTATTTTTTTGTGTGGTGTGTGTGTAAAAATGTAATTCTAAGAAGTAAGCTTGTAATTTATTAGCTTATTGTTGTGTGTGTGAGAAATGTAAAGGTGTTGTATGAAAATATATGTTGTTATATCCGCTGTAGGGGATGGTCTAATGTTTTTGTGTAGCTAGTGTTAGGGGTATGTATTTGTGTTGTGTGTGTGGTGTGTGTGTGTGTGTGTATTGTTTTTGGTGTAGATAGTGATTTGTGTGTGTTGCAGAGTAGGAGGTCATTGACTGGTGTGTGAATTTGTCGGGTAGTTGGTGTCGTCGCTCGCAGGAAGGGTGCTAGTAGATTAGTTAGTTGAGTTGTCGTTGTCGATAGATCGCACTCGTGTGTTGTGTGCTGATATGGTGTCAAGACGTGGTGGTTAAAGTATGGATAGTCTTGTGAGTGTGCTTTGTTGTGTTTGTGCCTGTGATTTGTTTGGAGTGTTTGGTGTGGTTGCGTAGAGCTCGTAGTGAATGGCCTTGCCTCTCTTCGGTAGACACCGGTCATGTAAATTGATGTGTACGTTCGCTCTCGCTCGTGAATGTTGTGTGTGGTTATACGCTGTTGTTAGTGCTTTGCTTCCGTGAGTAAGGTGTTGTGGAGTGCTAGTCGTGTGTGTCGCTCGTGATATTAGGATATATGTGGTGTAGTACAGATAGGATTTGAAATGGTAAGATGTCGTTGAATTGTGTTATGTGATAGATGAATGTTGTAGATGATGGAGAATAGCTTTTGTTAGTGATTGTGTATAAATTTAAAGGCTTTAATATATATACTCTTTAAGCAAATTATTATTGGACAAGATAACATATTCATAACAATAAATTTAGGGTCCTCAAGTCAACTTTATGAAAGAATCAATATTATTAAAATAAACAACCTTATTAGTAAATTTCATGAAAAATATTGCTTACTGTAACAATAAACTTTATTCAAACCATGATTTTACTCAGTCAATTATAAGTAACATGACTTGTTTAAACATAAATATGTTTATATATAGCATATATATTTTATGAAGCATATATAAAACTCTATTATATAGGTAGGTATGACCAATAGATATAAATCTTCGGGGCTCACCATAAAGCCTAGCTCATACATGCATTATATGGAATAGTATGATCAAAGTTTATTGTATAATTTAGACTTATATCTATTGCAAAATACCTGTAATTGTTTATATAAAAGGAGATACTATTGTATAATACAAATTGACTTGAACAACTTTATTATCATTTAAGTACAGTTATCAAAAAGAAAAGTCTATTATAAGTTAGTGTGTTGTTGCCATAATCTGATACGCTCAGTTAACTGATTGGATGAAATACCCAGTACTACGAAATTAAAGAAAGGATACATATGAGCATATTGTAAAACCTTGAATTTAAATTTTATCAAAATAATCTGATAGACACTAATAATAGAGTGGTAATCATCTTATGTAACCATTTTGCCAATAGACTTATAAAATAGATTATATTTTCTGCTAAGGACATTAAAAAAACAAGACAAGGTTATATATCATTATAAAAATATCCCTTGTCTTACTTATTATACTGTATGGGCCAGCAGATACGCAAGGTATAGTTCAATACATATATTATTCAAAAAAAATCTCTTATCCCTGCAATACGAATAATCTCACTTCTAATACCTAGTCGGTCATGTAAAATAAAATGCAATTAATTCCACATCTTTTTTTAATGAGTTAGAAGGCGTAAGAGAGAGAGAGATGAACTGTATACGTACTCTCGTTTTATCTTTTTAGTTCTACAGCTAGGCTCTTCCTAGATAATCAACTCAATATTTAGTGTTATTAGAACTCCTCTCGTAGATTTTCCCATCGAATGGATGGAGAAGTGTTTTTGATAATCATCATTATTTTCAAAAAAATTTAATAATTTTACGTTTCATATGTTGAGAAGAATTAAGTGAAAAAATCAAAGCGTGGTTTACATTATTTATGAAAGAAGTCTCCAGAGTTCGACCATAAGAACATTAATGTAGTTATAACGCGAGTCCCGAAGCAATGTAAAAGGGGAACTCCTATGTCAAGTTGATGTATATGGAATTCGACGAAAAATTTATTTATTATTTTTACCCCTCCGCGTTGAACCGCAGAGAAACAGAAAACATGGGAGAATCGCCACTTCTCACCACCGTACTATATATTGGATATGATAAAAACTTTATAATATAGGTACAATTAATGGCAGATAACTAACGATAGAAATCGAACTAAAATATCTTTTAGAGATCTAAACATAAAGAGATTTAGGCTATAATATATTTCTGCATCATATTAGCAAAAAATAAATTTTTTAAGATAGTAATATTTTGACCTAATATTCCAAATTATGTAATATTTAACTAGTCTGTTGATGTAAGTGACGTAAATCCAAGGGGAAATAAGAGTATTTAACCATCTAAGGATATTTCAATAAAGTTTATGGAGGAACGGTACCAAGGGCGCTGGGATTCCCACATGATTACTGATTACTGCTTTATTATACTTATACTAGGAGTTCTGGTTGCTATATATATATGAAAAATAGAGAAGCTAAAATGCCGATTGATCAAAAAAAGTATTTAAGATTGTTATGGATCAAATATTATTTCCTATGTATTTTTAATTTTGTTCCGTCTCTGCCTGTCGAGCTTCTATTTACGTTATTATAATCAGTATAATTAATTATGTATAGTTTATGAACTATTTGTATTCAATGAATAAACTTGAGAAAACATTTATTAAACACATATGTACTTCCTTTTTATTTGTCTCTAGTTTCTGGGAAATCTTGTATAAATAGTTCCAATAAGAGGTTTGATTCTTTGACAAAAATATAATTCAGGTAAACCAATCAAAAGAGTCCAATAATGCGCTCTCGTATATCTGTATCTATCTTACTCTCCACACTCCGTACTCGGAAACCTAACACATTACACCACCATCTAAATATGCATGAGTAGTAATACATTCACTATTTATAAATATCACAACGTGTAGGCCGTAACTCCAAGTACAGGTAGGTAGCATGTCAGAAACCTGTTCCGCTTGGTCCCTGGTCCATACCTCTGTATAGTGAGCGTCCTATATTATAAAACTACCGTGTATTAAAATTGTCACCTATATTATAATAAACTAATTAATTTTACTATATTAATGAAAAAAGAATAGAATAACCTCTATACTTCTCTAAAGTTAAAATTTAAGAGAAGACATAGCAGACACGTCACAAACTGAGATAATCACCGTTATAATAATGAGATATTAAATTTGGAAGATCTGTTCTCCGCGCGAGCGAGACTCAGTCTCAGACATTCATCTTTTCACATCTTCTCAGAAGCGAGTAGCTTCTTTCTTAAATACTCCTTTGAGGATGTTCAGATATAGAAATTATATTAAATATTAGTCTTTATGCCCATAAAATTTGTTATTATAAAAATGAAGAGTTCAGAATGACACACGGAAATAAATAAACTATAATAAATAGCACTTACATTGAGCATATATAGAAGAAACTATTATAACATAAGAGTACGAGCTCTATAATATAAAAATAATCGGAATGGAACTTAATGGAATGCTAACTAGAAATTAAAATCTTTAGACAGTAGTAAGATTAATGGGTGTATAGGATCGGAAACTTAAAGGACTTCGATAAATATGAAACTATAAGAGACTAAGTCAGATTGAAAAGAGGTTTCATCGGTAAGATGAAGTAGATTGCCAAAGATCCATTAGAACAATTGAGGAAATTATAACGATACTCGGGATATCTAAGGATGAATCGAACTAGAAAATAAGGATAAAAATTATAAGAGGTATCAAGTGAATGATGATTTATGAAGGATAGAAGATCGAAGAGCTACCGAGAGAGATGAGGCATTCTTGCTGTATCACGCAGAATAGGGGCGAGTATATTTATGATTGGGAGGACTGTCATTGCGTGATATTGAGAGTTATATACCGTCTTCTAAATTAATCATTACATGAGATTGTATTCATTCTCTTATGGATAATGAAACGACATTATGATGATAAATGGATGAGGAATCGACGTAACGGCAGTTCCGTCGGAGGTTATTTATTATGAATAAGCGAGTAAGGTGACGTACATACTTACGACAATTACAAATTAAGCCAATAAGGAGAAGCTAAGGAATCGAGACTTGAATAACAAGTATCTTATAAAAGTGACATATTGTATTATGTATATAGGTTATATTACTAATTATTCAGAATAATTAGTAAAGGAGAGATGTTACCTTCATTAATCTAAACTTGGTATATTCATATATTATTATTATTCACTTCTATTTATACACTCCTTCATTACGCTAACCTCGCTATTCACTTTCTTAACTTATCTTAGATTTCTTTCCGTATCCTCTACTTTTGAAAACTTTTAAGGCATACTTATAGGATATAATGAATAGAATTAAGGGTAATTTATTATACTCTTTTCAACATGGAATGGGTTATCCATACGGGAGAGGGAGGAGGATAGACAATGAATCATGAATAGAACACACACAATTCACTCCCCCTCCTAACCTAAATCACGCCTCTAATCTAATGAGATTAATGGTATTACCCAAGAGACAGAATATATATTTAGTTTATGATATATTAGTAATTACTCATATATGTATCATATTGAACTTATTAATAATTATATTAAGTTAAGCAATTAAATTGATAACTTTATATATATTCAGAAATTATTCGTAAAACAAAATTCATTGCATAATATCGGTTAGTCTACATATTATGTAATTAAATTTATTATAAGTAATTATCAAATAATATCAAAATAAATCTATAATAAGATAAAATAATAATAATAATAATGAATAATAATAATCAGTTAATATATAATAATAAATTATAATCAATAATAATAATAATTAATAATAATTAATCTAAATAATCTAATAATAATAATTAAATGGCCAGAGTTTTTCAGATTTAATGCATACATAGGTTAATAAATCATGAAAATCTATATTTAAATTTTATAATTTAATACATATATGTAATAAAAGGGAATACTTTATTTGAGAATGAAATCAATTAAGGCAAGATATTGATACAATTAATAATTAATAATATAAGCATTATTAATTAAATGTAATAAATGAGTAATAAATAATAATTTAATTATGTTTCTGTTATTGAGTCTAATTATATGAAAATATTCTATCAAACATATCTGGCATCTTCAAAAAACAGTATCATTGTTAAATCACGGGGTCTGCAATCGTATAAAACATCTTAATCTTCTGCACCTGCCCTCGCTCGCACACACAATCTTCAAAGGTAACCACTGATCTATATTTATTTTATAATAATAATTAAAATTAAATACTTATATATTAATATTTATATATATATACCATATATATTATATATAATATATAATAATATATATATATATATATTATTAATCTATATATATATATAATTATATATATCTATTAACTATATATTTTATATATATATATATATATATATATAGTATTATAATAATAATCTTACATAGTTGAGGGCTTTTTCGCTTATATTGTCCTAGTATCGATTGTCTTAATCCTTGAGGTTATATAGCCTAAGGGTACAACCCCCTCATAATTTCTACTTGTTTCGCGTATATAATAACCTTTGCTTCGTTCTGGCTAAGCGGTTAAGACCGGCCCTGAGGCTAGTAGGGGGCTCGCATAAGCCTTATGACATGGGTGATATACATAAGGGTAAGGGATCGATTTACCACATAACCAGACTGTTAGGTGAGATGAGGGTCGGAGGAATACTCAACCGATGATACTATCCAGATAATACCTAAAGATAGCGGCGGTTCCGGGAGACCTTATTCCCCTGGAAGGGGGAAAGTAGTCCATGTCATATATAATATCCGTTCGTTAACCTATATCTATAGTAAACGAAGGCTTCGCAGCTAGCTAATCTCCCGAGCTGCACGTAAGCATTTGCGGGCGTGCTCGGAGATCTCCAATTGCCCTCTCTCTATAGAAGAAATGTATCTATTATGGTTTAGATATACTACGCGACCGAGAGCGAGGATAGTGTACACGAACTCTATCCCAGATATAACAGAGATCGCTTAATTAAAAATGATTAGTAAAATTAACTAGTAAATAGCTATAAAGGACGATTTAATATTGGGCACGGAGGTATTTTTGTTACAAGACCACACAAAAATCCTAAAATGAAGATTTTTTGTTGATGAGTGTTTATTTGAGGAAGGAGAGTGTTACGAGAGGTAACAATAATAATTAATATACGCAGAGAAATATATACCAAATAATTATATTCACACAGGTAAAGCATAAATATAGTGAGCGATTTGAAAATGATTATCGATTAGATGGACCCGTCGCGCGAATAATATCGTAAACGCTACCAATAATAATAATAATATAATAATATCATAATAATAATAATAAAATTTCAATTAAATAATATATAATAATAATATAACTCACAATCTCTGGATTGGTCCAATTTTTTGCGTCTTCACCCTACAATTAAGAGTGTTCCGGATAAATATCACATTTTCCGTCATTGTACCCAATCCCAGTAAGCTTCCAGGCTTTTGCACACTAAAAGGGAGAAACTAGTTGTACTTTATTGTTATAACTTAAATTATCAAAAAGTAACCAACATAACTAAGTTACCAACTAATAATTTACTACTATCTATATAATATATAAAAGACATCAAGAATAATAATAAAATATAATCAAAGAGAACATTTAAATACTTTTATTTTATTCTATAGTACAGATAACAAGTACAAGAACCATCTAAAAATTGAGAGTTACCAAGTATTAACAAGTTAAATTAACAATGATACTTCTAGTAATGATTGTTCAAGTAACCAATTAAAAGTTAATCAAAGTACTATGGTATTAAGTAAGTAACATAAGTATCAAGTTACTATATTATGAACCTTATGACATTAATAATATTAATATAATATAATATATATATATATATATATATAATTTATATATATATATATATAATAATATTATTATATATATTAATTATATAGTATATATATATATTATAATATATATATATATATATAATATTATAATATATAATATATATATATTATAATCAATCATCATCGATCATCATCATCATCATATCATATCATCATCATCTATCATCAGCCACCATCTATCCTCCCCAAGACTGGAGAGGTGCGTAACATATATCGGAACATAAAATAGTAGAAGAATATGGAAGCAAGTAGAACAGAAAGCCCAGCCTTACCATCCCATTTATACCAATTAAGAGAACTCGTCGCAGTCAGAAAAATCCACCTAGAGCTTCACGGGACCGCGATGGACCCAACTATGACCTTCGGTCAAATGTGGGGTATTCCCTTGGCCAGAGGTGGGCTACAACCATACTTCTTCACAACCCAGCCATTTACTCCTGTTATGCACTTGGTCTTCTGCCTCTGCAACGTCCATTTCTCTCTTCTTAGCTTTCCTTTTCTTGAACTCATTCACTTTTTCTTCTGTCCTCCCATCCGGTCGATTTCCAAACACACTTACCACCTATGCATCGTTTACCGACCGTCTGTCCATCCATCCTTTCCAATGACCAAAACCATCTAACGTGCTTTCATTTATTCTCTATTTACCACAATCTCCAACCAAACAACTCTTAAATGTGCGTTTTGACTGTGATGTGACAGGTTGTATTTTACTGGAGCTTCCAATGGGGTGATTAATTTCATAATGTTTTGTATTTTTCCATTAAGTGTGTGATATTAACTGCTCTCTCTGTTTATTGTTTTTAATATCTGGTTTTAATATTTGAAGCAATTTGAAGAATTTTTTATAAAAGATAAGTTATTCGTTTAATTTTTGTTTTCGAATTTTCTAGATATGAAAAGACAAATAAGTTAGTTTTTAGAATTGTAGTTACGTAGTTTTGATAGTACTAGGTTATATATATATAATTATACGCTACATGTACACTCTTCTATATAATACTCTGCTCTACTCAGAACTCAACCTAATATGTGTATCTGTTATCTATAATTATTTATTCTATATTTTATATATATAATATATATATTATATATATATATATTATTTTTTTCATCGTCAAGTTTATGTAGGTTTTAGTGTTTTCTATTTTTTTTTATTTTTTTTTTATAAATATTATCCAGGCTTTTGCATAACACCTACGTATTTAGTTGCATATTATTTTAATTTATACCTATTTAGTTTTATGTTGAATATTTAATTTTTTTTATTGTAATCTGTTAGGTGGAGTGCGTGAGTGTTTTTAAGCTTTCTGGATTTTTTTTTCAGTTTTACATGTTTATTGTAAATACGTTTAGCATTTTAAAACATTTACGTTTTTCATTGATTTACGCTTTAATCCAATTTCAACTTTCGTCTTTTGTCTGTTGTTTTTGGCTGTTGTTTTTGTTGGTTGTGTTGTGGTGTGCGTGTGTGAGTCCTGGTTTGCTAAGAGTGGGTTTGTCTATTGACTTTACAATTTTTGGGCTTGCAGCTATTTTGAATCCGTGGACACACTCCTAACTCTTGCCCTAACTTTTGCTCCTGTTCTGAGACCAGATAGCTAAGATCTTCTCTAACTCGTTTATATGTCACTAAAAACTTATTTCATAATTCGTTAAAGGGGGAGTAATGTTTGCCTATGTTAACATTAAAAACTCCTGAACACGTCTCGTGAATCTCGAATCTCCTAATTTCGATGTTCTATGGCTTAAATCTTTCTCCCTTCTACTACAATAATCTTGTGCTTCTGCTACTGCTCTCCTAACAGAACAGATATTCACGCCTTTTTTGAATATCTTAGTTCTTCTACAAAGTTTAATAATTTCACATCTTTCAGATACTGAGGTCCTCTATTTCGGGATTTCAATGGATAAGATATATAGGTTTTTGGGGCCTCTCATAACCGGATTAAGGTGGGGAGGCGGCCGAATCATTCAGCATTAACGATCTGGAGCACTAATTAAAGAACCCACACACATTCCGGATCGTCTAACCAATTCTGACACACTTGACCTATGTTTCACCATAGTCCTTCTCTCTTAAAATACACCACATTCGCTACTTCGGTAAATCTGACCACACCTTATATCTTAATTTTAATACTTCTCTCCAACAGCTCATCCTGGCCTACTCGTTTTTCTGGCACTTTGATCGGGCCGATTGGGGGGCCTTGCGTCGCTTCTACGCTAACTATAATTGGAATGACTGCTTTGTCTCTGGTGATCGGCTTCGACTTCTGCGATAAAGGTGGGAGCTGTAGCGTTGAAATCGGGATGAGCAGGTTCATTCATCTTCGACAAATCTTTCTCTCCTCATAATCCATGGTGATTCGTGCTTGTTCTCTGGCCATCAGGCTAGAGACCGTGCGTATCGGGAGTGAAAAATTCTCGTTCTCTATCACTTCTTGCTATTTTTCATTCTGCTAGAGGATCGTTGCAGGGATACTCTCGACGAGCAAAAGCGAGTTTTCATCAAGCGAAAGTGCGCTACCTCCTTGGTTCTCCTGACAAATCTTTTCTGGCCTCTTGCCAAAAGATCTCAACAACTTCTGTAAATCTGTTTCTCCTCTTATTCGCTCTGATGGTTCTGTTTGCTATATTCTCCTCTTTAAAAGGCACTCTTCGGCCTCCTATTTTCCTCTAACTCAACCTGGACGATTCGGCATTCCTCTTCTTCCTCTTTTTCCTCTCAGGTGTCCTATGCTTGCCTGTGATTACATACGATCGGGTGCAGGGGCTCTGAAATCTATCGAAACGTTGTGATAGGCGGGTGCTGGATGGGATTCCTTCCTCTCCGAGTTTTGAGGAGTGTGCTTGCCGTGCTGACTCCGCCCCTCGTTCAAATTTATTCTCTATGTCTCAATACTACACTTTCCTCAGTGTTGGAAGCACGCACTGTCAACCGATTCCGAAAAAGGTAGCCGCTCTGATCCTTCTAACTATCTCCCTATACTCTCACTTGTATTCTATCTAAGATCTTTGAAACCTTCTTAACTTTCATTTCTTAGATCATCTGAATCTCATCACTTTTTCGATCGCCAGGTTATGGCTTTTCGGGCGCTCGGGTCTACTGCGATATTACTTTCCTATTTACTGATTTATGGTTTCCGCCTTAGGAACTACGGGGAGACTTTGCGTGGTGGCGCTTGACACAAAGCATTTGACCGGGTTGGCACGCGTCACTGCTCTCCAGCCCTTTCCTTTGGTTTCCTCCTTCACTTTGCCTTATACTTATGTCTAAGTTTTCTCTCCAAATCGCTCATACATAATTTCGAGCTGTTAGTTTGACGGAGCGACACTATCTATCTTCTTTTTTTGTTAATTATGAGTGGTGTTCCTTACAGGGTATCTGATCCTTATTCATCACCTACTTTTTCTTACTTTCATTATGAATAATCTTACTACATCACTGAGCACTTACTAATCTATAACCACTCGTATGCCGATGACTCGATTCCTTCATGTCTTATATAGCATTTTCATGTGACTTAGCCCTCATGATATACTTGCTATGTAAATTTAGACATTTGTAAAAGTTCTCTAAATATGTTATATCGGAAATTCATACTGTAAGAGTGAATATTTAATGTGTTAAGTAAGTGAAATTCGTTGGTGTGTGGCGGTGACAATCAGAGACTCACTTCTTTTGTTTATGTGCATTATGGGAAGAATATAGTAGTAATATATTCATATCAAAAAAGTGCAGATCATTCACTTTTTCTAACTCACTTCGTACAACCCCCACCATAATACTTGTATCATCCCTTCTCTATCGACGGCATCTCCCTATCGTCTCTCTGTTTAGAAATTATAAACATCTTGGCCTTAACATTGACTATTACACAAACAAATTAGTATTTTGGACAACTCACACTCATCAAAACAAACGCTTTAATATGAGACTAATATAGAGAAGTGTTGCCTACTGAAGGAACACTATGCGAGGAGTTCTGTTTAGAGACTCGAAACATGTATCTTTCCTCTTCTCAGAGACATGAAATGAGCTGGGTATACAGCTCATAACCAAGGCACCTCACTTATTGCCAGCGCTTTGCGTTGTGGCACGACTCATATAGATCATACTCATTAATCTATGGAGGAGGCTCATCCCAAGTATTACCCCGGCCTTTTGCGAGGATCAAGGAAATGCAGTCAAAACAAAGAGTCTTCAATAAGTAGTTATATAACGTGATATTCCTGTATAATATCTCGCTTATACCTACTTATCAGCTCCCTTACGTACGATCTTCGCGAGAGCCCGCATCGCTCGTGGTAGCAGGCCCTTATTATATTCTTTTCTTCTCTTGGCACTCTTGACGTCGAAGCACATCGTCGTGGTGTCATTTTCCTGACGATGCCATGAGTGGCTTGGCCATTTGGCTGCGGTGCCAGGGATATGTTTGCAAACCTGCCGAGAGCTCCTCCCTTTTTGATTTGCCACTCTCCTTACAATCCCTCGCGTAATCTATTTCGTCCACCTTTCTCGGACACCGTCCTCCGCTTCGTCATCTATATAAACGAGCTGAGTGCTGTGTACTTAGCGAGTCAACTTATATAAGTTTTTAGATTGGGTCTGTGAGCCCTATATAGTATATCTAGTATTGCCTCATGAGGTCAGGCGTCATTCTACTATTTCCCCTGAGCCTCACTTCTGTTTTTCCTGTGGAACTTAATTTACTTTCATACACTCTCTTGTTGAGTTTATTACTGAAATTATTTCTCATCTCTCACTCGTCACCTTCCACTATATAGACCTACTATACGAGTGCCTCCTCTGAGTACTAAATTTATTGCGTATAAAGATGGTGTCCTTTTGAACGGCGTGCGCCCCCCCCTTGAATAGGCTTCGCTACCGTGATATGGTGGTGACCTACTCTATGCTCTAACATACATACGTAATTCACATTACATATATCCTCCTTTATATCAATTTTTATATCCACCTCCCAATTTAAAGATATTGTCTATACTCTATATGAGTGAACATAATATTTATGATACAAATTACTATATTACTATATTATTATACCAGACTCATACATAGATCTCCTTACTAATTATATATAATCATTAACACTCGAGGTTACAACATAACTCACTATACTCATGTAAAGACCCTATAATGACGAGACACTCATCAACTATTAGTACTCACTTTACAATCCTACCCATGATTATTAAACCTGCATCACCAGCTAACTACTTAGTTGAGACAATTACTCAACAAATTTTCCTTATCTACACTCTGTATACAATACGCTACTACTTTTTCAATATTACAAACATTATCCTAAATATTAATTCGAACTTTTCCATAGCTGACTACACACCATCTAAATATAACATAAAACTTTATAACACTGAGGCTGTCTCGCTCACTAACCATTAACTTATACACTCATTATCATATCACCGTTATTATTACTTATTATTTATTATTTATCTACAACACCTACTAACTACTACTTATTTAATTATATCTTTTACCCACTTATACTCATAAACATCTTCTCATTAACTAGCCTCTCAAACTCTCTTTAGATTATCGCAAATAAACAAATATCCTTACATATAATAGGTAGGTAGTAATCCTCACTCCTATCTAATCCATTCTCCATCATTCTAACTCTAGGACTTACTCATTGTTAATACCTTATAAATCTAATTCTCTACTCATACCACTATATCATATACAGATTTAGGTAATTGCTTAATGGAAGACCATTATATCATAATTACCAGTGTATCATCTACCGTCATATTTTATTATTAAAATAAGCAATTTCGACTATAATACATATACTTACATATATAAATACATAACGCTATATTATCATATTATTAACTATCGACATTAACATACTTATTTGTAATATTATGCTATATTCATAGTAAGCTTATCTACAACAAACCTATATAATTACTATGAATAACTCATGCTAATTAATATATTCCCTAAGTTAATCTATTATAGCGCCTGTTGGCAAATACATAAATCCTAAAAATTACTAAATTTATTTCATTCTTTATCTTCTCCTCATTATCCATTACATTTGTTATCTCATATGTATATCAAGTATTTGTATCACATCACTACACTAATCCTACTACACTAACTATTCTAAAATACGCACCTTATATTCATTACTAAATTATATATAGTTTCTTTCAGTCATTCGACGTATCACACTATCTTTCGGAACACAAGCAAGATATTACATTATACATGATAACCTTAATTGGATCTATCTCACAGAATCGACAAATATAAGCAAAAATATACTATAATTATTAGATTCCTTTTGTCTCACCATATATATACGCCCACTTTTGTCAAACTAAAGGTACGCCGATACATGACTTGTCCTAGACTCCAGACGGGGAACTATCCGCCCTACGAGTATAAACTCCGTTCTCGATCCCTGAATGCTGGCGCTTATAACTACATAACTACACAATGAAATGTCGCACCTATCCACATCAAACCGCGGCTAATGAAAATAAAATAGTATAATTTCTAATCTTCACATACGTTTATTATAACATAAATGAAGAGAACTCTACATATATTTCATATCTCTTTTTTTTTTATATTTCTTTCTTTAGAGGCATAATATCCACAGCTAATGCACCAATATAAATCCTCCATAATATGTACTATATCAATTCGTTATTAAAGTTCAGCTCATTCATTATTCTCTCAACTTTTTTCACTCTTATTTCTCTGAGATTATTTTTTTACTAATTTATTCTCTTTATTCTCAGATCATTTTAAACATCTCTCACACGCAAGTTTCATTGACAAATTCGTCTCCGTGCTTCGCTATTATATATATATTAATATATATATTTCTCATCTATATCTATTCATATCTCCATATATATTATATACTTATTTATATATATAATAATCTATTATTAATATTTTATTCATATATATATACTAATATATATCATCCTTCATCTATATTAATTCATAGTGATTCATATACTCTATATATGGTTTAGTTAGCGTAGTGACAATCTGCAATGACTGGTTAATGAGCATACGGCTAGTCTAGTAGACCGTAATTATGGTCGGTTGGTACATATGGCTAGAGTTATTGAACACAGTCACACTCCGTTAGCAATGATACAGGTTATATGGTTGTAGTTGATAGGATCTGATTTACGGCGAGTGTCATAGGTTATGTCTTATAATTCATGAGCTTGGCAATGCACGTGACTTGAGAGTTTTAATTTTATGATAACTCGTCTTTGGTTTGGCTACGAACATGCAAATAGGATGATGCTACCGAGTTAGTAGTTAGTAGATAGTTGTGAACTTTGAGTCAGTAGTAAGGAGGTACTGGTTATGACATAATTATAAAATCTACTTGATGGATGTAGCGTAGATACTATAGTATCCTTGATGCGCTAGCGTCTTAGTCACTGATTGATTATGAGTAATAAAGTTTTATATTACCTGGTGTTTAATGTAATAGTACGTTAATAAATGACTCATTTGTACCCTGGAAATATAAGAGGGTATGTAAATCTAAAGTATATAGTGTTTCAGATGGACAATCCTTCAGTGAGGGCGTGGGTTAGGTGTGAGAATAATATGATAATAAAATATGAAGAGATGAACGTATTAATATATGAGTGATTTAGTAATATGAGTATGTAAAAAATTATGATATAAATGAAGAGAATAAAGAAAGTCGTTATTAGAATAGTTTATAGTACATTATAGTGAAATAGACTAGGAATGATAGTTATGTGATTGGTATTATAAGTAGGATGTTAGCGGTTGGTCATGAGTATAATTGAGGAGAAATGTAAGATCTAGGAATGGGATAGCACAGTGAGAGAGAGAGATGAGAGATGGGGAAGATGTCAGGACGAGAGTAGGAGAGAGATGTAGAGGGAGGAGAAGAGTGAGAGGAGGATGGAGTTAGCAGAGGAGAGAGCGAGGAGAGACAGAAGAAAGAGTGCTATAAGAATGTAAGGAGGACGAGAGAGAGAGCAGGAGAGATGTTAGATTGAGACTGGAGATGTTTGTTGAATGTGCGATTCGTAGAGAGCTGCCACCCCGTCGCGGTCCCGTGAAGCTCAGAGGGTTTGGTATTTTCTGTCAGTTGTAGCGTAAGATTTCTCTCTTATCACGAATATTATTAATTTCCCATTTTTATGCAGCAGGTAAGCCACCTTTCTAATCATACAGAGGAAGTAGCGAACTTGCTTTCGCAGTTGGTTTTGTATCTACGAGCCTCTCTAATTCGAGCTATACTACAACTTAACTACCCGCACTCACTAAAATGTTTTGCTTATTTGATATTTATCTGCTAGAATTATGTTATCAGCTACCTTGTACACAATCCCAAGTCCCTTCGAGAGTGGGCGACATATGTCGATACAGTATATGATGCTTTGATTGAAGTTGCAAGCTCGTAATTGACTTTTGTAATTGTATTTTAATCATCGTAATATATATAACAGAATTATTTCTCTTTAGAAGGTGGTTTCATGGATCGCATAATGTAGGAAACTGGCGACGTAGTTGGATGAATAATCCAAGTCCTGTCAGACAATACTAATAGAAGATGCGTGTGTGAACTGATTACGGAAGTGTGGCGACGGCATAAATTTGCAGGTCGGGGAAATATCTTCGTGAACATTATTACGGTCTGTGAGTGATCTATTGAAGTGGTTGGCATCATGCGAACGCCGTGCAAGGATCACCTCCTGCAAACGATTTCGTCAGGTGAGTCAAGGAATACCAACTTCCTCCGAATATTTATGGTTTCGCCCCCCTCGTCATATTCATTATCGACATAAATGACCAATCCATCCTCTATGCGAGAATCTGGAAAGTCTTATCGATAGAGCTAGGATAGAACGACTTTGAATCTGAAATAGGACAATTCCGTGACTGGTGTCGAAATACCAAACTCAATATCGGAAGACGAGGACATAATTAAGAGGAGCGAGAGAGGCCACAGTTACTCTGAAAGTAAATGTTATGTACGGGATAAGGCATAGCTATATACTGTTGTTTTTTTAGAGTATGACTTGAGAGGCTATAGACTGTAAGCGATACCGAATAAAATGACATAAGGGTTGGTTGGTCTTGTGTAAAGGAATAAAATCGAGAGAGAGAAGCAATCATTACATACTAATTTAGTTAAATCTGTAATAATATATTGAAGCGATTAAGAGGCGATGGTAATGATTGAGTGATAAGAGGTCGAGAGTACGGCTTGACGTGTCCGAGTTTCAATAAGCCCATTGTTAATTTTAATGTCTAGGCAAATTTTTTGATACTAAGTCCGATTAAAATGCCTACTGTACAGCAGAAGTGTAGACAAGAATGATATACCATTTAACAAGGCGGCAGGGTAGCTGGATTTAGAAAGAGAGGACAGGACCAGCCAAATGGAACTGGCAAGCACCCTATCTCATTAGTTGAAAAAGAAGAATAAGCTGTATCTCATGACACCTTTAACCATTCATAAATGGACTTTTTCGGACAAAATAACTCGTTTGTTCTCAGATTAGGTACGAATCTAGTATAAGTGCAATTACGCGGGATGACCGCTCTACATACGCAGCATAAAATAAGGAGGCTAGTTGTAGATAACGAGAACGACCGTGTATATTCTTTGGGGATTTACGAAAGTGAAGATAACTCGATAGCACACTGGAGATAACTCATTCCCTCGCCGAGCAGGGAGGCGGCATTACAATCAGGAGCTTCCCTACTACCATAACCTTAGAGGTCCTTTCCCAGTGACGGGAAGTGGTGGCTCAGAAGGCTGCAGCTGGCCAAAGGTATATACCCGGATTTCCTCTTGTTCTATGTGGACGTTATCGACTAATTGATAATCAGTTAGGATACTGTGTAGAGAGTGGAGAAAGTGCCCTGACTCATCCGTTCAACTACTACGTCCCCCAGCAGCGTCGAAACAATAGTTGATACCTTTCGCGAACGCGAACAAGCCATTGAATCTAAGATCGTGATAAGGACTCCATCAGTTTTTTCGAGGTTGAGTCGTCTTGATGCTATTTAGGTATATAATATCAGCTCATTGATAAATGCAAGATTCGTTTTATAGCTTAGTGTTTTAACTGTTGTGATCAAGCAGTAATGCCTAAAGGCTATCAGGTTCACAGAAATACATGCCTGCCTGTGAAGTTAACTAAGGATAATGAGGTAGGGGGGGGGGAGTGTTTTTTGAGGGATAAAAGATACTCAAGAATCATGCTTGGTTTACGCCAATCTCATACAAAATAACCCTTTTGCTGCGGTGAAGGTGGCATCAAAGGATTTGCCGATTCCTCATATCCTTCGTAAATAGACTCCCTGATGTGTATTTTTGTGCGGCTGGATAAGGTGGAGAGCCATTAAGTCCGCTCATTCAGCTGTTAGTAGCGCTGAGCCTAAAGAAATTGAAAGATCTAGATTCATAAAAAACATAGCTTAAGTGAAACGGTGGAACAAAACCATAGTATATATCTTATTTAATATCAGCTAATATCTAAATGGCTAGAACGCATACATTATTTCCGGGCCGTCATATAAACTGTGCTTATATACTTCATTTCAAATCTTTGCGATACTTTATTTTGCACTTTTGGCTATATACTAATTAACTAACACATTTATAGTGTTTTTTTACGCAAGAATCATAAAAAATCGATGAGGAAAGGTTCTCGTTACAATTACTTTATCGATTTATCTTCTTATATCATATTTAATATATCGTATATATATTATATATATCTTATATACATTATTACATCTATATATATCTATACTTCATATATATTTCTTATATTTTATTTAATTATAACTTATATAATTATTACTATATAATATATATAATCTTAACTTATTTCCACAGTCATGAGGCACGGCTTCCTTATGTTTATTCACTTACTATTATCATACCTATTAATAGTCACGCGCGTTATTTTATTTTATCCCTCAGTTATCTCCAGGCATGAGACCTATCATTTTCATGTAGTTTTACACCATAGTTTGTTTCAGAGGATTATCTACTCCAGATAAGACGCGCGCTTATAAAATTCCCTAATTGCTTCTTTTAATCCTAATGGACTACTCTCCAGCTGATCGCCCACACATTTTGTAGCTTCTTTGTCTAATACTTCTCTAGTCTAATGATATAGATCCTCTTTTAAACTCTACTTATTTATGTGTGGCATCCTTTAATTCTTCTTGATGATAATGGTTGAGGAGCTCTGAGAGTACCAGCAGTCTATATATATATTTTAAAGCGAGAACTGACATCTAGACAATGGAGTCAGCTTCTCGCGCTCTCTGCCGGCCTTTTTGTCGGAGCCTACTTTTTCATCGCAGGTACCCGATACTAATGATATGTTCAGACTTTCGTATTCCTAGAGGTATGCTCAATTCTACATTTGAACTTAACTTGCGCTCGTTTGTGATACTCTCCGACGAGAAGAGTACGATATTCGTATTCGTAGATTGGCAAGAGGTGGTAATCAGTATCGCAGCTCGAGATAGGTCAATAGCTCGGGTGACGAACAGACTTCTAGATATTAAATGTATCTCAACACATGTTAGTGAGGGTCCGGTTCGCTGCTGGACATCATATACTCATACTGCGAGGACGCGAAAGTCGCGGGTATTTCGCCCTGAATTTCGTCTGACTCATTTCCGTGTATTATGGTATTGGTTTCATATGATAAGCTCTAGCTATGTTGTACTCCCGGGGATTCATATATTCATGTATGTATCTGTTGTCGGAATGGAACTCTAACCGATGTTATGGCGAGTTTTGATTGTCTGTTATTTTGGGCCGTTAGGCGCGATATGCTTATGTGATATACTTCCTTCACTGCCTAGTAAATCTGTGTTGTTTCTGCCTATATCAGATCACTCTTCATTGATTTCTGAGCGATCGGAATCTTATGCTGAAGAGACGCAGTTTGCATATATTATACACACTCGCGGCGACGTTTATTATTATGGTCTTATAGGAGCATTCTCACTAAAACAATATTAGGTTTATTTAACTCGTTGTTCATTTATGGCCTAGGATCATCCTTAACCGTTATATGATTCTTCTTTATGGTTATCTGTCTTATTCGGTTGCGCAAGACTGAATTTCTTTAATGATGTATTGATAATTTGTTGATTATAATGTAGTCCGAGTGTAAGTTAGGACTTATGTGGTATAAAAGTGATTGTTTAGTGATATTGGTGGTAATTTAGTTTTTTTTTCACTCTTGGTTATTATGGACTGACTAGAATATTCATAAATGTCTTGACTTAGATTTTTGAATGCCAGTCACACTTTTGATGATTACGTATTTTCCTTGTGGTGCCATATTATTCACTATGAAATCAGACCTCATTCCATTTTCAGAGTGTGTTTGTCCACTATGTATATTTTGCCTATTTGTAAGGGTCTGATCGGTTAACATGGGGAACCGATTTTAAAAGCACGGAGATATCTCACTTTAGAGTGATAAAGGGTGACGAGTTTAAGTGTTTACTGTGTGTGCTAGAGAGTTACCAATGTATGTTAGTTCTCTTAGTGTAATGTTGAAGATGTGTGGTTTATTAAATTACTCTATTCTATTGTATCATAGAATGGTTTGGTGGGTATGATCCCATTTGATTAAATTAGTAATCTCCTTATAAAAAGGTATATCGAGAATCTTTTAATGAGTGTGGTTAAATCTAGGTTCGTGAATTGTATGTCTTAATTTCGGGTGATATGTCAATAATCTATATATAATACTCTTATTAATAGAAGAGTGTGGGGTTCATCGTGTTGGGGATTGTCGCGGTCGATACTACGTCACATACATATACGTAACCAAGTATAATATTAATAAGTGAAGGTGAGGGGAATGAATCGTAATAGTGTTCTTAAATGCGTATCCATGAGTATAAATAATCGATAGTTTACTATATAACAACTAACCTATACATATACACATAGTTCATCCTATTTCTACAAAAATCTACTATATAACCAGGCAGAAGAAAATATACAGGTCTCAGGAAAAAATTCAATACATCTTGTATTTCTGTTATCTACACTAAGTCTAAAGACAGAGCTCCGTACTAATCAACTCAGTCTGGAGCTCTGAAAGCTTTAACAGCGGTAAGGGTCGGCACCTTATCAACCCTAGTCCATTCATATCTGTCTATAATTATATCATTACTATTCATTTATTATCTATACTATTTCTAATATACTATATATATTTACTTAACTTAACGGACAGTTAAATTATCATTTATCTATATATATATGTATAATATATATATATTAATATTCATATATATATATTTTATATATTACACTATACCGTAGCGACGGTTTCCGTGAGGGTGACAGCCAGGACATGAGCGGGCCTTCCCTCTATCATACCCCTCAATAACTAAAGCACCTTATAGTATCTCAATTAACTATCCATTCCTATTTTATTAAACTTTAATTAACTACTATGATATTTCCATATTATTAATATATATATAATGTCAACAAAAGGCTCTACACAGGTTGTCTAATAATCCGACTATATCAAATCATCTACCTTTTCATTTTGAGCGCAACAGCTCCTACTTCTTTCCACAACACTAATCCCATACTTGGACTGGCAGGCATAGCTCTGGTCACATCTATGCGTTGGCCTCCTGCATGCACGAAATATTACGAAAGGACATGTACCCCGCACGCATTGAGGTGGTGAAGGTCGCTGGGGAGGTCAAACTGTTAATATAGAGATACCTATAATACTTTTCCATATTTGTTATATATGTAGCAAGTGAGTATTAACATTTTTGTTTCACGGCGAAGCAGACGTCTCTCCGCTTCGACTCGTCTACTACCTCCTCTAAAATTGGGGCACATCTACTTCCCTCGTGAGCAGTTGGCCCCTTTGCAAATAAAAATATGTGACAAAAATCAGAACCTAATTTTTTTTTTAAAAGTAATGATGTGTGATGTCTAAAACACCTGTGAAAGTACTGACTTATAGGTATATCTTTAAGTGGTGCTTAGCTAGCCTACCTGCACCAGCCGCCACATGAAACGTTCCCTACTACTCTAAGTGACAATGCCTATATAGTATATTATATAGCGATGCTAACAACTTAATATATATATATATAAGATATATATACCGTCTCTCTACGGAACTGAGAAGGACTCAGTCGAATGGTATAGTAGGCGTGTGGTAGGTTGATCAGGTAAGTAGGTCATAGGTATTGTGCAAACACATTAGGTCACCTACAGGAATGTGACTTCGACAATTACTCCTGTATCTAATTTATGTATGACATTGTTACTGCACCTTGCAGAAGCTTTGGAAAAAGTAATATCGGTAACAGGACGGTACATATATGGATGATTCATAACCATGAGTATGAACGCCCATTAAGAAGAAATACTTGATTTAGAAGTAAGATTTTTAGAATGATTTGTATTGGTTGGTTAATCTGGAAAATCACATTTTGCTAACCATAAGTACATCAGCTACCAATATAATGGTTATACTGTACGTAATATAATCAGAGTGATTCACTTGATGTTAATTATATACCTATGGCACTACATCATAGCGACGAGTCGCTGATAATAAGTAGCTTGGTGGCAATGTTAAGTACTGCGTTATAAGATTTAGAAAATATAGATTATTTCTGTTATTGTACGCTCAGATCTTTATATGTGAGTGTTTCTCTCTATGTCCTTTTGTGAAAATCATTTAAATTATTTGATAAAAGTAACAGTACAATAAAAGCATTTAATTTTTAAAACTGAAGTTTAATTAATCCAATAAAGAAACCAGCAAGTCTCATACGGTGACTCCTCAGGAATACAAAGAGGCTTATGTACAGGCACCACGAAACTCACAACTTCAGCCAACAGCAGTACCTTTGAACCTCTATAAGTGCTTCCTCCATAGTGTATTAATATAATATATTAATTATCTATGCTTCTCTCTATCAAGGGCAAATCCCGGCCATTCAGGACAACAACATATCAACAGACAATTAGGCCAACAACAACAGGAAATTTGCACTAATTGCAATCTTCTATATTATTATTATTATTATATTATTATTATTATTATTATTATTATTATTATTATTATTATTATTATTATTATTAATTATTATTATTATTATTATTATTATTATTATTGATTATGGTTATAATTCTTTAATGACCCATTGGGCAAAAATTTTTTTTTATTTCTAAATATCTTTTTTTTAAAAGCCTGCAATATAAGTAACAAATATTTAATAATTTTAAAAATAATTAAAATAAAAAAATATAAAAAAAAATATTTTAAATAAAAAATGTAACAAAACATCATATCTCTATTTATATAGATTTAAACAATATTGATACGATATATATAAATATATAATAATATATTATATATATATATGGCCAGCATCCCGAAAGACACAGGCATGTAACTAGAAAACTCTAACATCTACAGAACATAAATAACATTTTTGATTTCAGGAAGTAAATTTCATCGAGGAAACTTAAAAAAAAAAATTTTTATTCTACATTTAAATTAATAACTTCTTAAAATTTAGTAAAATATTCTTAGACTTGAAATAGTGAAAGCTCTGATTGACCTTGAAACTGCTGTAGTCTCGAGAGCACAAAAGTTGCCAAATACCATTTTTTGGAGAAAATATTATTTTTTCTTTTTATATCCTTTTTAGGGGGTTCGAGCCGACGGAGGGACAGAGGGGGGACTTCCCGTCGTCCCCCGGTAGGCTCGAGAAACCCCGACTCTATCTATCTTTCTTGTTTACCCGGGGGTATTCGTCCGTTTAAAAAAAAAAAAAAAAATTCAACATTTGGCACCCTTTACCTCCTGAGTCGGAGTAAGCGGCATCTTCGAATTGTCAAAAGCTGTAAGATTTTGCAATATTTTTGCGGATTTTCACTTTTTTTAAAAGCGTATTTTTTTTTTTTTTTTTTTTAAATTCCGGGGTAAAAATGTCTCCTGATAATAAAATGATATTTTTTTCGTGTAACCCTGTATAAGTTTTTAAAGTTACATAAAGACACTTTTAGTCTCGATTGACTATATATAATATATATATATATAGTATAAGTATATAAAGTATATATATATATATATATATATATATTATTATATATATATATATATAGTATATATATATAGTACATAATAAATATATATATATATTATATTATAGTATATATTTTTTTGGGTAATAGATATATATCATATATAATATATATATATTATATATATATATATATACTATATATAATTGTATATATTTATCTTAATAATTATATTATATGTATATACTATATATATATTGATATTTATAATATATATTATATATATAATTTATCTATAGTGGTGGTGTTTTAGATGTGGCGGTCTTGTAGGGGTGTGGTGTTTCGGATGGGTTGTGGGTGTTGTGATTATCGCGAGTGTTTATGGATCGGAGGGTTTCTATTTTGTTGTGGCATGTTGTCGCATCAGGGGGGTGGCGTTGTGCGGTGTTTGTTTGTGGTGTTGTTTGTGTTTTTTGTTGTGAGTGTTAGGTTTTTTTTGGTGTTCTTAGGTATGTGGTTCTTGGGGCGGTGGTGTTTGTTGCTTGGTGGTTGGTTCGGGCGTGTGTGTATGGGTTGTCGGTTATGATATAGTATATATATATATATATATATATAGGATATATAAGTATTAGCCATTATCATATATCTTATGACCTCTCTAGCTCACATTGGCCACCCATTATTTCGTTCATTCCCATCTTTTTTGCTTTCCTCTTTTTCATCACTTTTCCGGCTACCCCATCATGCCGGATGACACAGACACCCCCGCTGCACACCTTGCTCTAGTTGCATCTGTTACCCCAGCTACACCCCTTGCTCTAGTTGCATTCATTACCCCCGTTGCACCCCTTGCACCTCTTGCAACCCTTGCACCGTTCACAGCACCCTTCGGCTTGCTTCTTCCGACTCACTTCTCATACCTCTGTTGGATCTCCCCTTTCGCCAGCCACTCCTGCTTTGCTTTGCCTTGCCCCCCTTCCATCGCTTCTTCGCTCGAAGAAGAGGGGCTTTTCTACTGTTTTTAACTTCGTTATGGAGGCCTTGGCTTCTCTCTCTTTGTTGGTTTACCTCAGGACTTCGCACACACTCACCTTCAGGGATGCCTTCGATTTCGCGGTCGTAGGGGTCCTCCAACAACACCTAATTGGATGATGGCCACAAACTGTTCCATACTTTCTGACTCCCTTGACCCTCTTTTCTGCGACGAGACGTTGGTGCCCTATCTCTTTTCTATAGGTATTACAACGGCAGGGGCTCGAGAAATGACCTCTCGCATTCCTCCACCACTGCGTCGCCCTCGTAACACAAGAGGTGCCTTGTTCTCTCATGAAAATTGTGTGAATATTGGAGACTCAAGGATCACTCGTTGTGGTACCTCCTTCTATGATCCAAGCCACTTCGGTATTCTAATCTGTGTGTCTGTTCTATAATTTTCCCTGCAATATTCAGTCTTCCTCTATTTTAAGTAACGCGTCTGCGCCACCTGCAGGGACATTGCAATGAAATCTTCATAAGGGTTTACTTACCATTTTTTTAATTTTTGTTTTTCTTTTTGTATTTTTTTTATTTATTTTTTTTGCCACCTCCTATTGAAAAGGGCCCTGCCCGTGAGTGGTGGTATCATGTAGAAAAAGAAAATCACATTCTCCCTCGCGGTTCGTCACTTCCGTTCTACCCTGGAAGGCCGTGAGTTTTATTATAACACCTCTCACAAGCTGATCGCTTTTGCTATAACATCTCGTTATGGCCGACACTCTCTCCAAGTGCTTCGTCCTGTAGAGTATGTTGTACAGTTAACCTATCAAATTACCAAACAATCGATCAAAAACAATCACCAAACCGGTTAACCGACCAGCCACTCGATCAAACGATCGACCAACCAGCAAATTGATCAACCGATCGACCTATCATTCATTCCATTCAATCATTAATTCCACCTGTCACACAACCTGAAGCGTATCCTCCGGACACTCCAGATTCGAAACTTTTCCTCGAAATATTTCGGTTACTTCCTCCACCACCTACTTTTCAACACCTATTTCTTCTCCTGCATCTATTCCTTCTACTTCGCCACCGCTACCACCTTCCTTGCCGTTACCTTCATTGCCACCACCTCTGACTCTGACTCAGGCATCTGCTCTTGTCCCACTTCCACGAGTAACTCATTCTTCCTCCTTGGCTCCGACGGCAGTTCATACTAGGGTGTACCATAACACTCGTATACCTACTCTAGCTCATCCTACGATCTCTTCATCCTCCCCTGTTACACAGGCAACTCTTTTGCAGCAGTCTACACCTTCAACAGTTCCTCTTCGGTCTGCTATGGTTTCTTCGACCAACAAAAGGTACTTTGCGCTATGGCCGCAGAGTGCTTTGGCCAAGACGGTACCTCGAGTGATTTTTCTATGCGACCATACCGGCTCGAAGGGGGTACTGTAGCTAAAAGTGCTAAATCAAACCACCTTATTTAGCTCCACCTGTTGCAATATTCATTCAACATCTGGTCACTCTGGCAACTCGCAAACGGCGGCGAATTTATGAATACTGACGCTATGATGATTTTGATGTAATCGTTAGCCTACATCAACTTTGTTATGTTGATGCATTTGACTGCTTAATCAACCTAATTACTAGTTAATCATCCTTTATTTAGTACTTTATAAAGGTCTCCGTTTGGAACTACGATTACTGTTTTACAACTCATCAGGAGAATATGGGACAGAGTTTCTTGACAAGAAATGCTCTCCAAGCTACGTGGAGGATAAACAGACTTTGTTTCATTGCTGATCAGCTGAAAGCTGGCATTCGGGGTAGGGCTGTTGACGGTATTTTGGGCGGGAGATTGGATTGGAGGATGTTTTTGGGCTATTTGAATAGTCGGCGATATAGGCAGTGTAGTCTGAGTAGATTATAGTAACTGCTTGAGTCTCGCTGGGATTGAAGAAAAGAGCTCTACTGGAATGGAGTTAGTGTCTGTGGGTTGACAGCGGCGGAGACGGGGGGAGGAAAGAGAGGGCTGTTGCATTTGTAAACTAGTTTTATTGCAAGGTGGTGTGTTTTCACAAGGGAATCGTGAAAATCTCTTCTCCACAGACCTGCACATATATATCGCGGGTCAGCACTACAGTATTTTTCGGGGATGACCAACATTGCATTTAAAAAAACAACGTCTGGGTTTCTGGGAATGAAACGTACGAACACTGTAACTTTTAAACCTAAATCCAATTTTCACCTTAGTATAGGTGGAAAAGTGGTGTTAAGGGTTGCAGTATAAAGCGAGGATCTTTGGGGTATCAAGGCGAGTACGTGACGTGGGGGGAAATCTTGTAAACGATTAGTAACAGGAAATCTTTTCTCCTGGCGCATTTTTCTAGAATGAAGCGAATATCTTCGTCTTTCTGTGTCTACAAGAGAAAATAGTTCCTTTTTCGCTGTGTTTCTTATTTCATCAGAAACTGGAAATAAGAGGAATGTTTCCTAGAGACGTTAAAGGATGACAAGATAGAACTTAGATTCCGGGTAGTAGCTTGAACGAGAAGTGCTCAATTTCCTAAAGCTTTTTTTCAAGTGCACCGCTAAGAATGGTGGTTCTCTTTGCTTAGTAAGTTGAGCTTTGAGGTGATGGATCGCGAATAAAGTATACATCGGGAAATGTTGTGTCAGCTGGCAGTCCCCGGAGGGGGGCAGCATATGGAGTAAACAATTGAGAATGAGTAGGACCGGGGGGGAGCAACATTTTGCCCGTACGTGTGCCCTGACCTGTTGTTGGGCACCTGGGATGTCGAGGGCGTGTCAGGCGACTGACCTCTGGGAATAAACAGAGACCTTCCACGTGAAGTGGAGGGAATCACGGCATGTAAGTATTCGAAGTGATTCAGAAGAATAAGTATATAATCGATGCATGGGTCAGTATCGTTTAATCTACTTCAGAGTCCGAGTTGAATTAAGGTTTGGCAGTGGGATTGATTAATGTCCAAATGGGTCCCCCCTCAATGGTAAACGAACCCCCATTAGTCCCTTGTGCCCAGGAGGATCCCACTAAGCGCGCGGAGAGTCCCCTCGTATCAGAGGGGTTCAGCGAAAGAAGTCCAGAAACCTGGTGCTTTAGCTCGTGTGCACCGAATCACAACGGGTAAGTGTGGTTTTCACATCCTCTTCCAACACAGATGACCGTCAGTGGCCATCCTCCATAAGGAAAGGTGTCATCGGCGTTCATCTTAAAGTTGGCAAATAAAAAAAAAAAAAAAAAAAAAAAAAAAAATAAATAATGTAATTAAAAAAAATGAGAAATTGAGTTTTTCTAATTAAATGGAACTTGAAAAAAGCCAGAAAATTAATATGAAAAAATGAATGGAAAGGATGAAAAGACCTGAAAGATTACATATGTGAGAAATGCAAATGCACGAATGCACAACAATGCAACAACAAATGCACAAATGCACAAAAAATGCACATACTAGTTGCTGGGGTCGAAGGGATGGCACGAAGTCCCCCCTATCATTGGTTTCTTATCATTATGCATGCTCTAGGTTGTATAACGCCAGAGCATAATATAGAACCAATATGCCCCATAAGCGGGGAATATATATATATAGTATATTAGTATATATATAGTTATTATAATATATTATATAGCATATAGTTATATATATATATATATATATATACTATATCTATTTTTATATATATAAGATATAATATATATATAGGGGAAACTTGCCAAAGCACCCGCATGGATAATCTCGAAAAACTACGACACTTACAGAAAACCTAATTACATATTTGGAATCATCGTATGAAATTTGTATAGGAAAATGGAAACTTTATAATTCTTTCTTTTATTTTTATATTATTTTTAACTAAAAGAATATACCTGGTAAACCGCAATGGCCCAATCGGGGGACGACGGGGGGACTTCCTCTGTGCCTCTGTCCCACCGTCAGCTTCGAGCCCCCTAAAAAAAAAATCCATTTCCCCTCATATAAATTTCATTAGGCTTAATTCCAAATAGGGTTAATTAGCTCGTCTTGTCAATCGAGTTTTCGTAAAAAAAATCCATTTACCATACAAATTTCATACGCTGATTAAATATGTTATTAGTTTTCTTGTACCTATCGTAGTTTTCGAGATACCATGCGGGTAACTTCTTGGAAAATACTGTATATGTATAATATATACTATATATATATAGTATATATAGTATATATATATATATAGTATATTATATAGTAATTATATATCGTCTTTTCTATTATATACATTTTAAATAAAATATAATTAATATATAATATATAAATATAAGTATATATATAAGTATATATATATATGTATACGCTATATATTTGTTTATGTAGTTTCATAGGAATTTTTTTCTATATTATATTTATATTTTAAATATATATATAATATATATATATAATATATATATATCGTACTTATATATAAATGGAAGTAAACAATATAATAGTTTTTTTATAGTATATATATAAAAGTTCACACATCACGGGCAGTGAACTATTCAGGGAGGGGAACTTTCTAGGTATTTTCCTAACCGTAGGATCCGAACTATGGATTCGAAACCCGCGACCTTGGCCAGTGCGACTGCTCGTAAGCAATCTATACCGTTTTGAGCCACGTAGCGGCTATATTATATAGAGTATATATATAGTTAAATGATAGAAACTACATATCTATAATATGGTATACATATCTGCTATCATATTATATATATATATATATATATTATATATATATATATATGAGTTATAGTAATATATATATATAATATTTAGTATGTATATATGATATATATAGTATAGTATATGGGAAACTATCACATTAGCTCCGCACGTATTATACACGAAAACTACGTAACTTACGCGGCACGAACAGATGACAATATTTTGTAATTAGCGGTATGAAAGTTAGTAACCGGAATTGTTTTTTTTCAATATATATAAAATAAAAATGTAAATAGAAATTAAAATATTATTTGTAGAAGTAGTGAATTAAGTTACAAAATATTTTCCATAGAAGGAGAGGGGCAAAGGTAGCAATGCATTATTAGTTTCAAACCTAAATAATGATGCATTTATCTTTTCCTACTGTTTCAATCCTAAATTTCCCTGAGATGAATGAACCTAGTGCCAACGTACGATAATTTTTTTCTTCTTCTTTTTTTAGTTGAAAGCCAAATTCCCAAACATGGATTAAGAGAACATCTCTCTAGTTACATATGGTAGTTATTATATGGAAGAAAACAGAATAAAGGAGTTATGCTATATAGTATAATATTATGGAAATACACTTCAGAATCAAATCGACATATTATTAAATGTTAGTTCAAATTTTGTACATTCCATTAATTTTATTTTTTCTTTAAACTAAACGAATACACTAGGTGCCGCAAAGATGCAAAGAGTCGGTGTCTCTCGGCCTGCGGTGGACGACGGGGGGGGGGACTTCGTCCCACTCTGTCCCACGTCGGCAAGAGCCCCATATAATTGAATATTTTTTAAATGATATTTTTTTTTCTCGAATACCCTTGTCTGTTTGTTTTTGTCTATGGTTTTTGTTTTTTTGATTTCCGTTACTAATTTTCATTTACCTGATCAAATATGTTATCTGTTGTGGTACGAGTGTAGTTTTCGAGATATTCGTGCGGAACTAATGTATAGCTTTGGCATATATATATATAGTATAATATATAATATATATATTATATTATATCCTATATATATATATATATATATATATAATAGTATATATATATATAGTTTATATATATATAGTATATATATATATATATATATATAATATAATATCCGTATATATATATATTTATATATAATATATTATAATTTATATATATGTATATATTAATATATAACTCAACTTTAGAATATCGGCAATATGAATAATACAGCTTTTTAAAAATATCAACTAACAACTATTTTAATTATTATTTATTATTATTATTATTATGTTATTATTATATTATTATTAATTATTAATTATTATTTTAATATATATTATTATTATTATTATTATTATTATTATTATTATTTATTATATTATTATTATTATTAAATGAACCACACAATACACTTGCATATCAAACCAGAGTCGAACTACAAATATTTTTTCCACAAAATTAATTTAACCACCAAAAAAATGAGTAAAACAAAGAAAATTTTTAAAGCAATATCAATCAAGCGTTAAAACAAACAGAAATACGCTATTGTTTGTAATACCAAAGTACATATTCAGCTTTATTTTACGAATGAATTTCTTTTTTCCTTTTTGAGCTTCCTCCACATGTTCGTAGGAATGATTGTCTGATGACGTCACAGCGGAAAGATTTGGGATGAGACAAACTAATTGTTCTTGGGAAATTTCTTATAAATGTATCCATAGTATAAAAAAAAAACATTTACCGTGAATGTACTTACAAATGTACTGTTATATAGTTTAGCAATGATAGTGGGGTACATGTTTTACAAAACTCGTAATGCTCAAATACTAGGTGTATTAAATAGAAATGGGTTTTATTATTATTATAAATACCATTGCGAGAAATTTGCGTGAGTAAAAGCTCTTATAAAATATAGGAAATGTGTGTGTGTGTGACTTTGCATGTGCTTGAATAAAAGGCAATTTGTTGCTTTAATATATATATATATTATATATTATAGTGTAATTATATTATAATATATTATCGTATATAATATATATATAATATATATATCGTAGCTGATATATATATATACTATATAAATATATATAATATATATATGTATATATATAGTATTATATTATAATATATATATTATATTATATATATAATTATAGTATATCATTATCATGTGTGTGTGTGTGTGTGTGTGTGTGTGTGTGTGTGTGTAAAAAGTAGCTAAACTGACAACACAAGCTCTTATAGTAACCATGTCTTTTTCTATATATAGATAAATGGCATTATATATATAATAAGAAATTTTTACTTTGCACAGAAAAACCAAACTGAATCACTATCTAAATGCTAGCGAAAAATTGCACGTATTAATTTTTAATATGTTATTAACACAAACAAATCAATGTAAATGTTTACTAACTCAGCACCGCACCGCACTGGCCCCGGTGCAGACACCTACAGTGACTCATTTGCTCCCACACATGAGACTTCTTTTCACTCCTTCCTTCATCTTCATCTGTTACGCACTCTGTGCTTTTCTTTTGACTCTAGCTCCAGCACCGGCACCGGCACCGGCACCACCTCCGGCTCAGTGCTCCAGCTTTGGCTCATTTGCTGCGTCATATGACACTTCTTCGTATTCCTTCCTCAATCTTCCTCTGTCATGTACTCCGTGTTTTTTCTTCTTTTCCAGGGGGAACCCCCTCCTGGGGGGGGGTCCTCAGGTTCCTTTGAGGGGCTTGGAACCATCAAATTCAAAATCTACGTCATTAAAAACATACATAAGGACATCTCATTTGACTCAATTTGTCTCTGGAGCCAGAATTCAAGTTTGGCTCCGGATCCAGCTCCACTTCCGGCTCCGGCTCCGGCTCCGGTTCATGTGCTCCGTCACTTAACTTAACATCAGTACTCTATTCCATTCACCCTCTTTTATTCACTCATCAAATTTCATCCCTCAACGAGCATTTACAGGTTTTTGGGGGTTCAACCCCCTCACCCAATCTGCGGGAATTGACTCGGGGACATCGGAAACCCATATAAACAAACCCCTACAACAACAAAAACAAAAAAGAGCTAAGAGTAGCTAAGGGTGTCAGATCTGGTATGGAAAACAGCCAAATCTGACAGCCTGAGGTGTGTGATTATAACTACTAGTAAAGTAAGTTAACATAACTTAACATCAGGGCTGCGGAGCCGGCAAATTTTTTTCCGGGCTCCGACTCCGGCTCCGCTCCAGCATTTTAAAATTACCCGGCTCCGATGCCGGCTCCGGCTTCAAACATTTTAAAATAAAACCCGCCTCGCTCTCCGGCTCCGAGGCTCCAGCAATTTTAAAATTACCGGCATCCAGCTCCGGCTCCGGCTCCACGCAAACTTATAAGTTTTTGTCAGATCCGACTCCGGCTCCGGCTCCGACCCCTTGTTATAATTCCTTCTCCCTTTACAGTCATGGAATTTCTTTAATTCTATACAAAATTTTTAAAAGTCATACTGGATGATGTTGTGAAGACATCTTTATAACTTAGCATTTAAAAACCGTCTAGAGAAATTTTATTTTATAGAAAATAAGAGTTTTAAGAAATACAGAAAAGGAATCGTCACTTCTGTCCTAAACTTTTAATATATTCCTCTTTGAACCGATGAACTGGGTTTTGTTAGGGCGGGGGGGGGTTTGGTTTTGAGACAAGGTTATATTACGTATACATAATTTTATTATTTTTTTTTTCTAACAAAGAAAAAAAAATCCGATATTTTTAGATCACTTCCTAAAGTTGAAAATAATTCCTCGTTGAACTATGAGCCTGAACATATATAACAATTTCATTCAAAACAGATTTTATATATGAATGATATAATATATATAGTATATGATATAAATTATATAATATATAATAGTATATATAATTGAAATTACTATATATATATATTATTACTATATTATAGGTATATATATATAGTTGATATCGACTTGTTCCTAAAGTTTTGATAAATATAAGTATGACTATAGTATATATATATATATATATATATAGATTATAGTATAACAGTGTTAAATATATATATATATATAGTATATTATGAATATATATATATATAGTATATTATATTTATATATATATATATTAATATATATGATATATATATTCACAACTAAGTATATATATATAATACTGATAATATATATTATATATAATATATATATATTTATATATATATATATATATATATATATAATATATATATATATATATATATATATATATATATAGATATATATATATAATATATATCGTGTATATATAGGTATATATATCGTATATATATTATATATATAAATATATAATATATTATATATATATATATATTATATATTAGTATATTATATATATATATATATATATATTATATACTATATAAGATCTATATATAGTATCTTGATTAGTAGTCTATAGTATAGAGGCGTACTAGCCGGGATGATATATAGGTGTCACGGTTCTATTCTAATATGTGTGGTGGGGGGTGCTGGTAGGTGTAAATGTTAGTTATTAGTGAAACATATTACGTTGATGTTGAAGTTAGCCATATGGTTTACTGAGGTGATGTAGTATTGAGTACCTATTATATGATATATCGGTGTCAGTAGTTACGATAGGTATATGTATAGCATATATATATTACTATAATAAACATAGTAGTAGTACATGGTATAGATATAGTAGCAGGTATGATATCGCTATACTATTAGATATACTATAATATTATATATCATAATGTATTATCAGTCTAGTGATAAAAAATATAGGATATGTACTGTTTAGTATATATATATAATAGACGTTATATATAATACGTAGATATATAGTATATATAGTTTGTACCTATATATATTTGGAGCTATAGATATGATATATTTTAATGTTCACTGTTATACTTCCTTACCTTTCTAAAACATAATATTTAATTTTGAACCAGCCGACGCATATTAATATAGAATTTATTCAAAACACATTGTTCTTAAAATAAAACCATCAATAAAATCCTCATTTAACGATGGGTATCGGATTGTTTATATCTATTTTTAAAGCAGAAATAAGCTCTCAGCATTCACTTTGAATAGGAGGCACATAAGCTGTAATTGTGCAAGGCGGCATCTTGCAAATATTTTTTTTAGATGAGCACTTGATTGCCGTCTTACTGGATACTTTGATTTCCGGTCGGATTTTTTCATTAATTCCATTGCTAATGACTGTATGGACAGTTCTAGGCGTTTTAAATTTTTCTCTAGGAAGACTAATTTATAGGTTTGGAATGTATTTTCTACGTAGTAGATGTGCTCTTGTTTTAGTTTTTTCAAATGTCACTATTTTAATATCGGTCCATATCTTCCGATTATCTGGCAAATGTGACTTCTTCATCTTCATCGTGACGAAACAGATTCCGTGCACAAAGGTAAGCATCGCCGTGGACGGAGATATGACATTTGACTCTGCCCGGCCCAGGATGTCTGTGTCGCATACTAGCGGTTTGCGCATGTTTAATAGTCCTATGTTCACTGAAAGCGACCGACGCCGTTCGAGCGTTATATGATATTTCGCACGCTGCAGTTCTGGGAAAGATTCTTAAGACGAAAGATCTGTGTCGGAACAAAAGTTATAAGTTTTATTTTCAGTCAACATCTTTCTTAGTCGCCTTGCTTGTTCCATCGAATGTTATTTGTGCATTTTGCTAAAAGTCTCAGGTTCTCTAGTACCCAAATTTGTTCCTTGCAGTCAAGTCGTTCGTATTGAATATTTTTTTTGTTGTATGAAGTATGGGTTTTATTTTAATAATTTTTCGAGTGTTTCGATTTGTTCCACTGACTGTCGCGAGAGAGAGAGTTCCAGAAGTACCGGCAACCATGCGAATACTATACTACTAGTCTAATCTTTAGTTTGCAGAAGCCTTTAGCCTTAGAGCATAAGACGAAATGTACTTCCCATTCTTGTCTCTTACTAAAGATTGCACTCTGCAGCTTGATTCTTAGAAACTCCATTAATTTGGGGTACTTGGCTGCTCTCTGCTTATTTGTCTCTGCCCTGCTATAAGATTTTGCGTCTATGAGTAATTGTGGAGACCATTCAACGCACTCTGCTAACTGGTATAAGTATGTGTGCAAAGTTAACGTTATCGGAACATAGTCTTTCATAGTTTTTCAAGTTCATTCTGAACAATCTTTACTGTCTTCGTTTTGGACATTCATAAAATTCAGTATCGCACTAATTTACGCAAGTTTCCTATTCTTCACACAACTCATGTGCCTTGATTTGAATGTTTTCACATTCGTACTGATCAATCTTTGATGCGTTTAGTCTAACTGTAAGCTAATTACCTTGTCTCTTGTTAGTTGGTTTGTGTCGAATTTATTTTAAACATGTAGTACAAATTCTTGAATATACTTCGCTGAAAATGTTGGGTTTTTTTTTTCGTTTACGCTAACGGGTTTGTTTAGAACTATGATTGTTTTTATCTTTTTAATAACCTTTTGGGTAAACCTTTTGTTAATGGAGATTACAATATATATAACTATATAGTATTATATACATACAATCATTATATTATATATTAATATATATAATATATAGTTAGTATTATATATTATATTAGTTAATAGTATATGATATTTAATATTTTAATACTATAATATATATTTATATATATAGAATATACATATTATTAGTATATTATAATATAGAGTTATATTATATTGGAATTATTGACAAATATTTAGGCTTTGCCCATGTGTAAGTATACATTTTTAAATGCACAAAGCATCCCTTTTTTTTTGTATTAAAAATACAATTTTTGTATTAATTTTTTCCTCCTTA
>JABUQX010087804.1:0-60000 GCA_015478945.1 Trachelipus rathkii
CTGTTATTCTGAACCTATAATGAGGTCTGAGTTCTTCATAATATTGCAAACGTGTAAACTTGCCTGTTACTGCTTCAGAACAATTGATGGTCCTAGACTAATATTGTTTAAAAAGCAAATATGCTTTATGGTGTTCTCAATGCTTTTTTGGTAATGTACCTATTTGAATGCTCCACTTAATTATCTTGAGATGGCAACAATATTTATATTGTTCTCGCTCATATGCCACTTTATTACTTCATTTTACAATATTCTCATAACTATATATAGGTGATTCTTATATTATATATATGTAGTATCTATCATCTCTCTTCTCTTCTTCATATATACTATTGTTTTGATCTTATTTTCACTTATTATAGGTTGCTATACTGCTCTCTATATTCTTCCGTCCTTATCTATTTCGGTATCTACTACTCTTAGCCTGTGGGAGGTTTGTATTATAGTGTTCTCTTTCTTGTGCTTGCCAGAGAGATTCTGTTTCATCCTTTTGACAGCCACATATCTAGAATAGTTAGAATTTGTTCTCATTTTCGAAAATTTTCTTTGATGAGACCTGTTTAGTTTGTTTTACTTTTTTCTATAAAATTTATTAATTGAACTAGATTTAATATAAATTTTGAGGTTTGTAAAAGTCACAATTGTTTTTGACTTTGACCATCATTTTGACTCTCTTAGCCCTAGACCGGCCTGCCGGTGCAACGCGCGACGTTTTTTCATTAAACACCGGCACACAAATTCCAGCACTTTCCGTTCCTAAGGGTCGTGGTATAAGGTCATTATGCGCCACATCTAAATACTAGTGTTTTATCTTAACTGCGTTTTACTTTCAGGACGATTTTTTCCTAGCCCCTTCACATTTTACATTTTATTTCCCATCAGGCTTATGTCTACCCTGATTCATCAATCATTTTTGTCGAGTTAATAGCGGTAGTGATACCTCAGCCTTTACTCAATATATAACTCTTTGTATCAAGTGAAGCAGTACGTGACTCGATTTCACATTATTTTTATGTCTGCCAACTACGTCCCATTTTTTCTCTCTCTCTTCCTCGATTTTCTTGAATGAAAATCTCAAGGCTTAATACCCTCATTTCACATGCTTGTACCTTACTTTTAGTTTTTTAATAATCATCATTCTAACTTAACAACAGCAACATCATCAACTACTTTAAAACACCGACCGCTGATTGCTTTCCATCTTGTACTATGCTATAAGTTCTTCACTCCCTTTCGCTCTCTCGCATCTTCACTCTCTTTACACCCTTCTTTCCTCTTCTTCCCTGCTCTCACGCACATCAAAACACTTCTCTATTGTTTTGTCATGACCAATCTTATGGGCTCTCTGTATATGTTACTCTCTTTCGTCACTTCTCTCTCATTCTATTCATATTTCACATACAGACCATAAAACCTTTATGTAATTTTTCCCACATATTTTTAATTAATTTTACGTTTAAATCTCTAAAAATACTTTCTTTAACAGTTAATGTGAAATGGCTTAGCCTTTTTATTTTCAATTTCTTTTTCTCTCGCATTTTGCAATAATCTACTTTTGTATAAGCTTATGCTCAATGATTTTATAGTTCTACTCACTGTTATTTTCTCCTTTATTTCGTATTCTTAATAGTAAAAATATTCACAAATTATTGAAGATAGTTTTAATCATGCTTATTCCCCATTTGGCGCTAAAAAATGACTTATAATAATAAATATATCAATAAATCAATAAAATCTTATTTTTCTATATCTTATTATTCTGTTTTTATCTTTTGTAATATTTCTATTTCTTTTCGTATGTATCTTTAATTATTGATTTAAAAGATATTAATTCAATAAATACTTAATGTTTTAGTCATTCTTATTTTCTCTATTTTTTACTCTCATTTCCACTCCATTGCGGCTACCAAATTCAGTTTTAGCTAGGAACCCCTTTATTGAAAGTAAAAAAAGAAATCTTTTTTGATTTTGTTATTTTATTTCTCCTATCCGTAATATAATTATAAGCTAATAATGATATTATTTTCAATATATATAATTATAATTAATTCAAAATATATATCAATAAAAAATATTTTTTATCTAATAAATCATCTAGGATCTTCATTTTTAATAATAATAATATACTAATAATTTTTTATATATTGGCATACTAAGTACAGGGTTTCAAATATCCCGTTTATCATGGGAGAGAGATTTCCTATCATGCCGCCTATATTCGAGTTTATCTCATATATTTTGTGGATTTTCAATTCTTCTTTGCCCATAATTAAATATCTTATCAATATTTTCATGTTCCTTTTTACTCTATTATTAATTCTATATTTTAGTATATCTCTAATTTATCTCATTTATTTCATATTGAATTATTTTTATTTTTTCGCCACTTTGAATGTATAATTTATTCTTTTCTTCATTTTCTTTTTTCTTTATTCTTCTTTTTTCTTCTTCTTTCTTTTTTTTATTCTTATTCTTTTATTTCTTGTCTTATTTCTTATGGTTTGCTTACAATGGAAAATATGCTTTGTGCTCTTTTCTTAATATTTTATTTCCTTAATCGTACGAAACATTTGTCTTATGGTCATAACCCTCTGAATGGCTGACGCCTTGATTTGAGTCATTATATCAACCAAGGCGTTTTTTTTTCTTTTACCCCTCCCACCGGCGGCGCATAGTGCGGGGGCCTCCCGTTCGCACGTGGGGCGCTTGGGGGGGCCGCAAGGCCAACAGGCTCCACCAATCATATAACCTCTCCATTCTTTCTTCTTCTATGCGTCTCTACTCCTTTAACGGCAACCTTCATCAATTTAAACTGACTGAATTGCAAAAAGCTATAATTTTATAAGCCTATAGGTGTGAAGCACAAAACAATATATATCAATTTCTTTTACTTTTTGTTTATATTAAATTAATTACGTTTGAAATATGGGATGGACTTTTTATTCATGAGTGTTATTGAATTTTTTACTTTTTTTATTGTATTTGTTTCAAACTTGGTATTATAAATATGCTTTATATATTGATTTCAATATTTATTTAGGTAATTTTTTTATTAATTAAAATTATTAATAATTAATATTTTTAAAGATTAGAAAAGGGTTATTTTCTATTATCATTTCTATATAAAAATTATATTATTATTATTTTATTATTATTACTTATTATTTTTATTATTATTATGTTTAGTTATTATTATTATTATTATTTTATTATTATTATTGTTATATTTATTATTATTATTTTATTATATTATTATTATTATTATTTTATTATTTATGTTATATTAATTATTATTACATTATTGAGCAAATATTTATTTTCTGTCATAATTTTATTATTGTTGATTATTTTTCTACGTTCTTTTATTCTTATTTTTAATTTTATACTCTTTTAAATAATTTATGGGAGTTTTTTTATTTTAAAAATTCCACACACACGCGAGCATAGTGAGCGGGGCATCCTGTTAGGAACGTGGGAGATGATATAGAGGAGGGGGCCGAAGGCCCCACCTACAATCAAATAATATATAAAAATATAAATATCAATTTATTATTTCATGGCGTCTCTAAATAAAACTTTCCGTACATGAATTTTAACTGAATTTTTGAATAAAGCTACTCATTTTTTATAAGCCTATAGGTGTGAATCCTTACTCGGATTATCCTCTTCTCAATACTTTTTGTTAATATTAATTAATTACTTTGAATTTCCAGTTTTACTTATTATTTATTTTTTGGAATTATTCGACATTTTTTATTGATCTTAGTTCTTGGAGTCTTAAAGTTTAAAGATTCTATATATCTATATCTATTATTATTATATTTATATATTATATATAATATATTATAATATATATATATATATATATATATATATATTTTATATATGTATATATATATATATATATATATATGATTATATATATATTATTACAGTAAATATGTAAATATTATATAAATATATAAATATTTTCTCTTATATATATAAATATATTTATATATATATATATGGTAAGTATATATTTATAATTAAGCTTATTTAACTTGTATATAGTACATATAAAAATATATTTTAATTATTATAATTAAATTATAATTTAAATATTCTATTAATATATAATTAATCTTATTAAAGAAACATATTATAAATAATAAATAATAATAAATATAAGATTGTTTTATAAATTCTATTTAGATTAATAATTACTTGAAAAGAGAATATAAATGTAAAATTATATAACTTTAATATACGTTAGTATTCATGTCATTACATTGAATTTCTAACTTACATTTTACTATACATAACTTCACTCTTAATAATTAATAACATAATAATATTAATTAATATTATATTCAAAAATAACAACATCGCATACAAATAACACAACAACATTAATTCTAATAAAAAATAATTTACTTGGAATCATCATTTCAATAATTTAGTAAATTTTTTCATTTCATAGTCTTAATTTTACTCACTTCCTGCTACTACCGTATATTGTCTCTGGGCGCTTGCTTGTCCGCACTAGCCACCTGCACATTGCACTCTTCCCACGTTCACTGTCTTTTTCGTGTAAGTGTCCTTTGCTCTTCTCTGTAATGTCTGCTTGTCTACGTGTTTCTTCCTGTTCTGTGTGTGTGTTCATTTGCTCTTTGGTATGTACTATTGTCTGTTTGTCTGTTTTAGCTCCGGAACCTTTTTCCTATTTTTTCCATTGTACTGAGACCATTTTTTTTTTACTTCTAACATTTGCTAATCATTTTTCATCTTATGTATTATTGCCCTCTTCTTTAAGACCTTTTCAAAGGTATTGTTTATCATCGTTTTTATTAATTTATACTAATATTATATAATCTTATATATATATCTTTATAATATATATATAGTATATAATATTATATATACTATATATATATATTATATATATATGTATATTTCTATATTATATATATATTATATATATATATATTATTATATATTTATGCAAGGTGAAATAATGTATTAAATAATGTATTAATAAGCCAATAATATAATATAATATAAAAATAATATATAATAATAATAATAATATAATTTAAGTTATTTATTATATATATAATATTATATTATTAATTATATAATTATTAATATTTATATATATTATATATATTAATTTATATTATATATTATATTATATATTAAATAATCATATATATATATATTATTATTAATGCAGGGTATATTTATTATTATTATATATTTATTTTATCATAATTATTTATATATTTTGTTTATTTTTTTACTATATTTTATATTTATTATATTTTTATTCTAATTCTTATTCTTTACATATATTATTTCACAATTTATTATCTGCTAGGCTTTTGTCTTTCTACTCTCTTACTCTTAATTGGTTACGCATGTTGTTTAGGAACATACCAGAAACAAACGTTTTTGAGTACTCATCTTTTCTTATCCGGGGTTCGTTCGGACTCAGAAGTATTCTCATACTTATTCCTAGAATACATGTGTTCTTCTTCTTTTGTTCCAATCCTCATAGTGTAAATTGTTTGGACTATAGCTTTCCATTTCAAATAAATTGGTCGATATCCTTTTCAAATACCTTTTCTCCTCTCTTGAATTATAAAATTATAATCTAATATATTACATTAATACAAAATGAGTATATATATAAATATAATCAATATAAATCATATAAAATATAATTAATCAATAATAATAATATATAATGACGATTATCATTAATGAATACACTAATGAAAGCGATAACATTAATAATTATAATATAATATATTTTAGAAAGTAATGGACAGAAAAGCAGAAGGATTAGTACCCAGAATCCTCAAGAAGAAGATTTAGACTAGAAGAAAAGTAAAAGATTTCTCAAGAAGAAGAAGACGGAGGAAGAAGGAAGACCAGAGAAGAAGCAAGAAGAAAAGAAGAAGGAAAAAAAAAAAAAAAGAATACGAAAAAAAAATCAGAAAAATAAAAAAAACAAAATGAGAGAATTATAGTTTAATATACAACACTGAAGACAGAAGAAAAAGCAATGAAGTGCAAGAGCAAGAAGAAGAAGAAAGTAAAGAGAAATGAAGACAGATAGAGTCATTTTAAGTAAGAAAGAACGACAGAAGAAAATGATATTTGGATATAAGAAAAAATAAATATTCTTGAGGAACAACGATTTTCCATATTTTTTTAGCAATTATTTAATTTATTTATTATTTTTATTTATTTATTATTATATATTATATAATTCATTTTATTATATTCTGTTTATTTATTATCTCATTATTATTATATTTATATTATACTTATTATTATTCAATATTATATTATTTATTAATTATTATTATTATTATTATTATTATATTATTATTTATTATCCATTATTATTATTATTAATATTAATTATTGATATTATATTTTATTATATATTATCTTATTATTATTATTATATTATTATTATTATTATTATTATTATTATTATTATTATTATTATTATTATTATTATTATTATTATTATTATTATTATTATTATTATTATTATTATTATTATATTCATACTATTGTCCCATTATTATTATTATTATATTATTTTTTGCGATTTGACAAATAAATTTGGCTGGAGCTAGAAGTTGATTTTAAATCGTTCGGGAAGGTTCTACTCTCAAAGGACTCTTCGAGTGTTGTGTTTTATTCCCTGCATTTCCTCTATTAATGTTGCAATATACTGCTGGGGGGGGGGGTGTTCAAATCTAATTGTCTCAGAATTCTTCAAGTTGCTTTTAATAACCTGGTCAGGAATTTGGGATTCTCAATTGGTGGTAATGTGAGGGATGTGCTTGCGGTGCTAAAAATTTTGAATATTAAATAGCTATATATGCTGAGGCTTGGGGAATTTATGTTTTAATGTCCTAAATGGACAAACACGATTATTATGTAATTTACAAAATGATCTTGAATGGACAAATGAATATTTTACAAGACATCACTGCTTAAGGCTTCCTTTCTCCAGAGTGATGGTGAACAAATCTTATTTTATATCAAATCTTGTTAAGTTTTGGGGTAAGGTACCTCTTCACATAAAAACTTCACATTGAAAGTCTACCTTCAAAAGGCGCCTTTGTATTTTTTATGCGAAAACAAATATCAGCACAAAATATGTTAATTTATTCTTTATTAGATTCTTGCCATTAATGTTATTCAGAACTCTTAACTTTTTTCAAAATTTTTGGTTTATCGCGGTTTCTATAAAGTCTAGAAGTCTATTATTATCTATTATTATTTTATTATATTTATATATTATTATTATTATTAATTATTATTTATTATTATTATTATTTATTTATTATAATATTATTATATTATTTTTATACATTATTATTATATCTATTATTTAATTTATTTATTTATTATTTATATCTTATTATATTATAATTTTATATTCTATTTATTATTTACTTAATTATTAATTATCTAATTATTTATTATTTATTATTATTATTATAATTTTTTTTATTATTATCTATTATTATAATTATAAATTATAATTATTTATTATTATTGATATATATAATCATTATTATTAAATTTTTTTTTTTTTTTTGATCGCGTGAAGTAAATCAGTTACAATTATGCATAAAAAATAATATATATACAATAAATAAGTTTTGAAACTTTTATCATGACGAATATTATATCTTAATATTAAAAAATAAAATTTAATTCTCTATCTCACACCACAAATTGCCTACACTATACTATATATAAACCGATTTACGACTACTGGAGATTATCGCTATATATCATTAGCGCAATCTATCTTCTGATAGCGATGTCTTTTTTATGCGGGCTGGATTTTTAACAAACAATAGTACACGTAAAAAACAAATTTTAGCGATGCTAAGGCAATGAATCTGAATCGCCTTTGCGTTCTGGCTGAGCCGTAGTGACCGCTCTCTTCTTCTTTCTTCTCTCTCTTCTTCTTCTCTTCTTTCCTTTCTTCTTCTTCTTTCTTCTCTTCTTCCTTCTTCTTCTTATCCTTTCTTCTTCTTTCTTCTTCTTCTTCTTCTTCTTCTTCTCTTTTTCTTTTTCCTTTTTCCTTTTTTTCTTTTTCCGCCCTTACTCCTTTTTTCTTTTCCTTTTTTTTCCTTTTTTCCTTATTCTTCTTCTTCTCTCTTCTTCTCTCTCTTTTCTTCTTCTTTCTTTTTTCTTTTCTTCGTCTTTCTTCTTTCTTCTTTTCTTCTTCTCTCTTCTTCTTCTTCTCTTCTTCTTACTCTTCTTCTTCTATCTTCTTTCTCCTTCTTCTTCTTCTTTTCTTCTTCTTCTCTTCTTCTTATTATTATTAATTATTATATTATTATTATTATATTGATTTATTAGATTAATTATTATCAGTAACTATTATTATTATTATTATTTTTAATTATATCTTATTCTTCTTAAATAACATTAAAAACTATGCGTTTCTATTTTCAAATTTATGATTAAGAAAGGATATATCATCTGTATAACTTATGAACTCTCAGAAGTAGCCAAAATTTGAAAATATCATTGTGTCTTCCACACTGAATGACTTTGTCTCCTGTGTCGTAATTTTACATTCATATAGTTTGTCTGCGGAATAGTAATATACTTCTCTGCAGGACATCACTGGTTGTCTCGAGGAGAAGGATCAGGAAGACGCCTACCGATACGGGAAAACTTATAGAATTTTTAAAGTATATTGGGTAGAATTTTAATAATCAGTATTTAAGTTGAATTTGCTGAGAAGTTTTCTCTTTCTGATTCGAAAGTTTTACGAAACCCCAAAAATCATGTTTGAGGGGAAAATGTTTTTTTTTTTGTAAATTTTTAACGGGGTTCTTGTCCTCTTTGATATTGCTCAAATACGACTTTTTTGTATTTGAATTATTTTTTTGTGATATTGCTTGTTCATTGTATTAGAACTTTGAGAATAGACTTTTTTAATAAAACCCTTTAATTAAAAATGGGTTTCCACAAAATTTAAGTCACTTTTGAACATATCATCAATCTGACACACATCATCACACACTCACACACACATTTTTTTCACATTTGCGTTTGTAGTTATATACTTATTTATATTATTTATTGTATGTCTTCAAGGTCACATATGCTATATTATGTATATATTAGTTATATATATATTATATTACTATTTAATTATATATCTTTATTATATTAATTAGTTTACTATATGATTTATATTATTATTATTATTTATATATTATATATTTTATATATATTATATTACTTATTATATATATTTTATCTGTGTACTTTGCTTTGTATCGTTTTTTTAGTCGCCTTGGAAGGGAATTATTATTTTACAGTAAGTTACCTTTACGCTCTCTTTAGAACTGCTACTTTGAAATGACACTGAAGGAAGAACGCCCAATGAAGTTCGTGGACGGGATATTCCAGTTGATAGAATTTGACCTTTGCTCCATTACGTGCCGGCCCATCTGTGTGTTCGGGTTATTTCTAAAGAGAGTAGTACAGCCTCCTCCCCAAGCAGCCTAATTAAATTTATATAATAAATGAATAATTAATAATAGTAATAATAAAATAGATATTATTATTATTATTATTATTGAATTATTATTCATTTATTATATTATTATAATTATTAATAATTTATTTATTATCTATTATTATTATTTATTCTTATATTATTATTATTATTTATTAATTATTAGTATTATTATTATTATTATCTATATTATTATTATTAAATTATATTATTATTATAAATTATTATAAATTATTATTATATTATTATTATTTATTTACTTGATTGATTACAATTTTTTCTTTATTTTGTTTGTAAACACGAGGAAGAAGATCAAGTATTTATTAAATTAATGAAAATATTTTCAAGTTGCGAGTTATATTGCAAATAAAAAAAAAAAAAAAAACCTGATAATAATATTTATTTTTACTCGTTCCTTTCTCTCAGTCCAAACTGATTTAATTTTATTCTACATAAATGTGGGTAATGTTGCTGATGATATCTTCGTGGAGCTGCGAGTGGGAGGCAAGAAACATTATTTGTTAGTTGGAAAATTAAGTTTATTTCATACCAAAAAATGGGTGTGCGTCTAACTCCTTTCCCAACACAACTTTTTAGTGGTATTTTTTTACATTGTGTCATTTTTAAACCCTGTACAAGCAATGGATACATTTCGATATGCATGGTAACAAGTACGAATATCGAAATTCGTTTTTCTAAAAATGCATCCATTGCATAACATTGAGGTATTTGACTATTTTTCTCGTCTTAAAATAACACTTAGTTGTAATTTTATGCGTATACCATTTTGATACGCATACCTTTTAGGTACGCATACCAGTTCATACTTTTAACAAAAAGAGGATCATGAATCTTTCCAGAAATATAAGCGAGTAGCAATATTTACCTTTCACTGAAAAACTGAGTAAGATATAATCAGGGAAAGTTTCAATTCTTTTAATTATAATTAGTTTATCTGCTACGTTGCTTAGTTTGAGATTAAGCTATGATAAAATCTTATAAATAAAATTCTGTTTGATTTTCTTGAGAATTAATAAAGTTATTTACTTTAACTCACATCAATGTGGACCAAAGTTTTATGCTTTCTAACAGATGCAGCAATTTCGGTTGATCTAGGGTCAAAAGGCTCCCATTTCAGTTTTGTACTTTTCCGCTGTAGTCGCGCCAAGACGAAAAGGAATCTTGCCTTTGTTCTTCTGCCTCCTTGGTATATCGTTCTATGATTATTTCGGAAGGAATCATCCGGTTACTTAATAACGAAAAAAAAAAAAAATATCATTTTTACAAAAATATTTAAATACTATTATTAACATTTTTATCACCCCTAATGAGTTCCAGTATTCAACCTAAAAGTAACGGTTAAATATATTATTATTAAGTTAGATATTTTATTTTAAAGAGAAGTTATTTACTTTAAAGAATTAATTATGTTGCATAATTTTTATACGATTATAAGCTATTAAATTAAGCTTATCTTATTTTAAAAAATAAATTGTACTATCAAAATTAATTCTTTACAGAAGGTTATTTTTTTTCAAAACGTATCATTAAAATTTCAGCTACAAGAAATCGTAATAATTAGGCCCATAATGCTGCTTTCTTAACTCATAATTTTGTAACACAATAAGGAAAAAAAAATCTGCTTCAAACTTTTATGATTTTACTTAGATAAAACATTTATCAAAACGCTAACCTAACCTATACCCTAACCTAACCTAACCTAGACTGACCTAAAATGAAGACCCTAACCTAACCTAACCCTAGATCTAAACCAAACTAAACCTAACCAAAGCCTAACCTAACTTAGCTAAACCTAACCTAACCTTACCATAACCTAACCTAACTTAACCTACTTAACCCTAACCTAACCTATACTTAAAACCAAAGCAAACCTAACCTAACTAACCTAACGCTAGACCTAACCTAACCTACCTAAACCAAAGACCAAACCTAAACTAACTCTTGGCGCCGCTACCGTAACCAACCTAACTAATCCTAACTAACCCTAACCTAACTAACCCTAAACTCCTAACCCTAACCCTAACCCTAACCTAAGTTAACCCTAAACTTAGCCCTAACCCTAACCATAAACTAACCAAACCTAACCAAACCTAAAACCCAAACCTAGACCGTACCTAATAGACCTAACCCGTAACCCATAACTAGAAACCTAACCTAGCACTACACCTTTTTTCTTATTAGTTTTATGTTCATGTTTTTTGTGCTTATTTTTTGTTTTTTTTTTTTTTTGTTTTTTTTCTTGTTTTCTTTTTTTTATACCAATACCATGACTCAACCTTAACCTACTACTAATGCCTAACCACCTGCCTAATCTATCTACACTGCTCGTCTAATCATTATGACCTAAAGAACCTAACCATATCTACGACCTAAACACTAATTTTATAAGCTATATACCGTTAAGACCGTAAACCTATACCTAACCGTAATACCTATTACGCCTGCGGGGACTGTTAGCCAGGAAAATTCTTTTTTGAAATTGTTGTGGTCGACCGGTCCTTTTTCCTGTCGATCCCATTTCTTTCCCTTTCGGATCCCATCGTTGCGGCTAGTTTTCACAGTCCATAAAAAGATTAATTTGTGTTATATAAAATTATTTCAGATGATTTTTATATTTTTTTGAAACATTTTACATGCGTGGGAAAAGTTTTTTTTTTTGGGCTTTATTTCTTTTGATTAAAGAGCAAAAATAAACTCGCTCAATTTTATTCTATATAAAAATGTACGTAAAATTTGGGATAAACAATTTCCTTGGTGATTTTTAATTTTCTGTGATCTTCTTTAAATCCTTTCTTCTAAAACTTTAATTTAGAATTAGTATATATATATTATATATATGAAATAATATATATTTAATTTATTAACTAATATATATAATATATTATAGTTGATATATATATTAATATAATAAATAAATGATTATTATTATATATATTATATATATATATTATTATATTATATATATATAGTATATATATATATAATTATCATATATATATATATACTGTATATTTATTATATATATTATATTATATATTAGTTATATATATATTATTTATATTATATATATTATGATATTATATATATATATTTAATTTTAATATATATATATTATATATAATATATATATAATTAAAATATATTACAATTATATATAAATTAATCTATAGTAATATTTAATATTATATTATATATATATATATTATATATATTAAATATATAATTATATATATAATATAATATATATATATTATATTATTTATTATATTTATATATATATATTATATTATATATTATAATATATATATATATTATTATATTATATATTTATATATATATATTATTTATATCATATAAATAATTTTAATATAATATATATTTAATTATATATATGTATAATTATATTTATATATATATTATAATTAATAACTATATTATTATATATATAATTATATTAGTATATATAATGTATTATATTATATATATAATTTTTTCTTAATAAGGTATAGGACACACAACTTGACCCTGTGTCATGAAGAGCATTTAAACCCCAAATGGAAAAGCAATTCTTTTCGATTTTATTAGGTTACGTCTCCCTGGATTTGACTAGAGATTCGATCGATTTAAATTTCATCATGTTATTCTACTACTAACAAACTTACATTTTGAGTAACAGAATAGAGGACTCGTTTTTATTTTTTTATTTTTCTTAATTTAATGGATTTAAATTTTTTTGCAGTTTATAATCTTGCTTTATTAAAAAACCCGCCACAAAAATAACAAGCCAAAAAAAAAAAAAAAAAAAAAAAAAAAAAACGAACCTAAAACACTGGTGCGCTTATTCCTTGAACTCATTTTTCATCTCTAGAACATTTTCCCATTAAAAAAGAACTTTTTCCAATTATTTTTTTCCCGTATCTTTCAAATAAAATTTTAAAACGCGGAAAAAAAAAAAAACGCTTTTCTCAGAAATCAAATAATCATTCTTATAACTGTTCGTTCATCTTTTCGTGCCATCCCTGGTTTCAAGTCATTTTTAATATTTGCTATGAAAAGGAAAATATAATTGACTAAATTTATTATATATTAATGGAAAATAAAAAAAAACTTAAAATAAAAATAGGAGAAGACAAGGGAGGATTTTTTAAAGAAACAAACAAAAATCACGATTAAAAAACAGCAAGACAAACACAAACATCTCACATGATAAGATTTAAAAACTCGAAGAAAAGCTTTTCAATCTTATTTACTTTATATGTTACATATAAAGCCTATAAAGAAATCATTTCTATATAGGCTTTATATGTGTTACATATAAAGCCTATAAAGAGAGCATTTCTATATAGGTTTTCTATGTTACATATAAAGCCTATAAAGAACATTTATAGGCTTTATATGTGTTAGATATAAAGCCTAAAAAGAAAACATTTCTATATAGACTTTATATGTTACATATAAAGCCTATAAAGAAAGCGTTTCTATATAGGCTTTATATGTTACATATTGTTGCAATATGTGATGTCTTTCAACTCGCCTTAACCAAGAAAGTATATAATTTAAATGACTATTTTCAGATTATCAGAAATCAAAAAAATACATTGCAACTTTTTTTTACTGTGTTTGATTCAATTGATTTCAATATGCACCTTAGCTTAAAAAAGATTATATTATATGTTTTTAAAACTTTTATATTTCTTCTTTACTATTTATCCAGCTATGTGACAAGGAAGATGGTACCAAGTAGTCGACAGGAAAAATGGTTTATAGATAAAAAAAAAAAAAAAAAAAAAATGTGGTAATTTAGAGTTTAACAGAACCAATAAATATAAAAAACCTTAAACCTAACTTTAACTTAACCTAACTTCTAACCTAAACTAACCATAACTCTTCTGCGGCTGGTGTGCGGGATATTTTTTCTGATTATTCGGTGTTCGGACCATTTCCCTTTGGTCGACAATTTTGGCTCTATTGCCATCCCGTCCTCTTGACATTTATCAATAATAATAATAAATCAATCTGTAATGGTCAAATATTTATTAAATAATTAAAACAACAACAACAACAACAAAAACTTACTTCTTGTCTATAGGAACTAATATCAAGTTATCTGTTCCTAAGCCGAGCGTAGCGGCCGAGCCTTTCAATGAGTAGTGACTCTGCGAGAAATTAGATGAGGGTTTTAATATTATGTTTGATGCTTTAATTTTTATTAAACATAAAGACCGAATGGATAAATGTGGAATAATAAGTATAACATTTTAGTATTATAAACAATGCACTTGGCTTTGATTTTATTTGAATTTTTCTTTTCAGTATTTTAAAACCTTTTTTATTTTTTTTTTTTCTTTTTTTTTTTTTTTTTTTTTTTTTTTAATTAAAAAAAAACTACTTCAGAAAATCCAAAATCGAATATTTTTTTTTTTATAAAGTAATTTAAACGGGCAGTGGTCCTGATCTAGGTAGGGAGGTGGAACTAACTCTAGGGTTAATTTCTACTAGGATCCGGACAAAGGGGGTCGCAACCCGAGCCCTGTGCCATGCAACTCTGTTGATATACTGATTGGTCATTCAATTTTCTTACCATCTCACCTAGTATTTACCAAAAAATAATAGATAAGAATAATTTATAAAATAAATTAAAATTTAGAAATATTTGTGATTACAATGTGTTAAAAGAGGTATACAGTAGAGTTTGGAATTGTACAAAATCAAATTAGATATTGTTAGATGTAATTTCTTCCAAAGGGGAGAGGAGAGTCTGTTAAATGCTTCAAAATGGATAGATATTGTTAAATATTGGCTTCAAAATGGAAATAGATTAGTTGTTATATAATGCTTCAAAAAACTGGAATATGTATTGTTAGATATATGCTTCAAATGGAAATAGATATGTTAGATTAATGCCTTCAAAATGGAATAGATTATTGTTAGATTGAATTCTTCAAAATGGAATAGATATTTTCTGGATGAGGTAATTTGCTTCAAAATGAAATAGATATCGTTAGATAATGCTTCAAAATGGAATAGATATTTGTTAGATAATGCTTCAAAATGGAATAGATATTGTTAGATAATGCTTCAAATTGGCTTATTTATTGTAACATAATGCTTCAAGATGAAAAATGGAAAGAGGCGGCCCATATAATGGTCAAAATGGAATAGAAAATGTAAGATAATGCATTTCAAAAAATAATGAAAATAGCATATTGTTAGATAGAATGCTTCAAAATGGGAATAGGATATTGTAGATTAATTCTTCTTCAAAATGGAATAGAATTATCGTTGATTGCTCAAAATGGAATATGATATCGTTAGATAATGCTTTCAAAATGGAATAGTGGATTTGTTAGATTAATTGCTTTAAATGGAAGATATATTCGTTTAGATAATGCTCAAAATGGAATAGATATTGTTAGATAATGCTTTGTTTCTGAAATGAAGATATTGTTAATTAATTTATCTTCCGCCCAGATTGAAGAAATTGGATAAAATCAGCAGATGGTTTTTATGGAACGATCATCGGTTAGATTAATGCTTTCAAAAATATGAGCATAGATTATTTGTTAGATATTGCTGTCATTAAATGCAATATGATGAACTTAGAATTTCTATTTCTGCAAAACAATCGAATAACAATGGAGTTATATAATATGCTGGTGTAAAAAGGGATATAGATAAATGATAGATGTTGTCTGTTATGAAAATAGATATTAAATTAGATACTGGGAGATCTAAGCAATGTAAGACAAGATAAAGTTATGATGATTAGTACAGTATGAATGTTGAACTGTTAAATAATGGTGCAAAAGGGAATAGATATTTAAAAATTAATCGCTTCAAAAAAATTGTGAATATGATATCGTTAGATAATGCTTTAAAATGGAATAGATATTGTTAGATAATGCTTCAAAATGGAATAGATACTTTTAGATAATACTTCAAGTGTAAAATGTTATAAATCATTTAGGTCTCAGTGATTCTTAACCTTTTTTTTATTGTAGCGCCCACTTTCAACTAAATACATTACCCAATGCCTCCCCTTCACTTGGGAGAGGCAGGAAATGTGACTAAATTGACTAATTGCCTAAATGTAACTAAATGTGACTAATTCAACATGTACTGTCATCAATGATTCTTTCGCATTATTTAAGTAAATATTAACAGCACAGTCATGTATAACAGAATTACTATTGAAGATAATTTCATTTTATTATCTTAACTCACCACCACCCTGAGCCTCATACAGCTTATTGTTTCCCTTAATCATGCCCTTCTCTCCCCAGGGGTGCTATTGCCCAGGTTAAGAATCTCTGGTTTACGTAATATTAGGGACAAGATACCCATTTGTATAATTCATTAAGAGATCAGAGCGTATTTTAATTAAACAAAAGCTCAATAAATTAAGACTTAAAATATTTTGGTTTCTCTTCTAATTAATTCTTATGATAATAATGTTTAATAAATAAAATTATTATCATACATGTGGTAATATGAATATTGCTAATTATTCTTGATTGAAATATCATTCCTTTCAAGCCTAGAATAGGACCTTGCCCGTTCATGTGTGACATATAGATTGAGTCACTATAATTCAATACAATACCTCGCTGGCGGGAAACCATTCAAAAACTTTTAAACAACACTATTAACAAGAATGAATCAAGTTGAATAACGTCTTCCTACATTGTCTTATCGTAGTACTTTTTCAATAATGTCCCACGTGCGCGATCGCCGATAATAACAGTTTTCCTTTATATATTCAATATAGTTTACCTTATTGACTGAGTAAATTTGAAAGGGAACATATGGCATTATAGGAGATAACGATCTGCATGTTTGGAGCGAGAGAGTAGAGGAGTAGCGAATTCGGATGATAGAGGAGTGGGTATGAGAGTTGTTATTGCGGAGGAGTTGAGGAGAAAAGCAGGATATAATGAAGATGTAAACATATCAGTAGAGTAAGAGATATTTAATATAAGATTATAATTATACATTAACTATACAGTATAGGATTGATAAGAATGAGTGAGGTGTAAGAGAGGAGGAGGTGAAGTAAGCCGTGTAAATACCTGCATTATCTCGGAGGGTTATACTCAGTGGCTGCTTTTGGGGGTGGCAGGATGTTATTAGAAACAACGCCATAGCATAGTCGCTTAGTAGGAGCCCAAAAGAAGAAAAGGATTAGAGAAGGACAAGCGAATATGATAATTCGCATAATAATATATGAGGAATAGTATGGATTAGTATATATGAAAAGTACTCAGGATATATATAATACACTATAACCATATGATAGAAAATGAAATAGAAAGGTGAAATCGGAATAGAGGTTTTAAAAAGTGATTTTTAACAGCATAACTACTCCCACACTGCTGTCGACACTGCTGTAGAAGACGGAAACATGGACAACAACGAGAAAGATGAAGGAGAGTAGTAAATAATCTAAGCCGGAGGATAGAATGAGATATTAAAAAAGTAATGATATAGGAAGAGTAAGAGAGACAGAAATAAGAAATGAAGTTATTAGAGAAGATATATTAGGTGTGAAGAAGATGACACTTAGAATAGATATGGATGATGGGAGAGTATTTGAAGATTGAGTGGAGGAATCTATGAGAGAAGAGAAATGAGTTCACGTTACGGGAGAGAAGACTATTAAGCTCGAGAGAATAGCGATGGGAATGGAGAGAGCAAGTGGGAATACGAGAACATAAGAGTTTTCGGCTTTGTTTAAATAGTACAGGACTCGTGGGATGACTCTCTCGTGGAAATTGGGGAATGTCAAGTTCGTTATACTCCATATATCGACGAAGAGTGCTAGGAAAATAGAGTATCGTATGCGATTTAGTGTGCACTGGCAAGGAGGTAGGACGACATGGATGAGGAATGAAATGTGCTTGCTGAGGGGCTGACTACGGGTAATCAAGAATCTTTTTATTAACTTATAGCGAGAAGAACACCGAGATAGAAAGAAATATTAGTACATATATAATAGTAAAGAATTTAATTAAATATAATTTAGTATTAATATTAACTTAATATTATATAATAAATAATTATAATACTAATTAATTAATTATTATGCTAAATATATATTTATATGATTACATATATATATATCAAAATTATATTTAATTTTAATTAATAATATGCTCATATACTATTTATTATATATATATATATATATATATATATACTATCATATATGGAACAACAGCCACTTCAACCAGAGAAATCTTCACCAACTACAATTATTTTTTTTCATTTCTATAAATAACTCATGTTTAGATAATTTGCTTTGATTATATCTAATTAAAATTTATTTTTTTATGATATAAAACACTTAAATAACATTAGAGAGAGTACTTACAGATAAAAGCCATCCGAGACGATTTGAGAGATTGATATCTTACCTAACTAATTCTAGAATTATGGTAGGTCATATGCGAATTCTTAGCTTGACTATCTAATAAGCTATTAGCTCCGTTCTATAATTAATTATAAATAATTGAGAGTGATTTTGTGGGGAGTTTTACTTATATTATAATTAAATACTAATTTTCATATTATTTTCTTATATTAATTATTATATATATTTAACATGTGAGATTTTAGTGTGTTATAAATATGTGATTGTTAATATATATGGAGTATATATACTCTGTTAGTTATAATTTAATATATAAATAGCTTTATATTATATATATAATATAGGGTATATATTGTTTGATAGACCCATCTACGTATATTTTAAGCTTGAAAAGCAAAATAACTTACAATTCTTCTTTATCAAGTTGAGTTTGATGAAAAGCTACTTACATTCACTTTAGATCATATCTAGAGTGAACTTCACGCATCTACAATATAGAGTCAGTAAATACTATTGTTGAGAGAATAGAATTTCCCTTGTCTTTAAATACATATCATGTAGCATCTATCAGCCTATGGGTTCTTGTCTCATATCACATCGTTATTGCTTACTCCTTTTAGGAGTCTATGATTATATTATAATTAGACCGAAATGACAGAAAAAATCAAGTTACCATCAGTAATATACTAACTTATGCGAGTTATGGATGATATGAGTAGCAAGTAACAGTCAAAATTTCAGCTGTCACTGTACTAATGTTTTAGATTACTTTCACGATTATAGGAAATTAACAGCGTAAAATTTTATCAAACCTTCTATTCAGTGGGTAGTAAATAGAAATTATATATTTTAAAGTTTATGGAATATTTGTTGTACATAGGATATTAGGAAAAGACCTTTAACTCTTTTTTTTTATCTGACACATCGGACGCTTTATTGCCTATAATAAGCTATCTTTCATAATATATATGAAAGCTTTTCAATACTACATCTATTACTCAGGAACGTTATCTGAAGAATGACTTTGAGGAAGGTTAGTGATAAATTGAAGAATTAATCTAGATTGGTAAAGTTATTATCATACACATTATCAATTGTTTATATGCTCAATTACTTTATCTTATTACTCTATGAAACTTTCCTGTCAAACTATACTTTTAATGAAAATAGTAGGCCACATTGAGACATATAAATGCATAGATTTAGCTTTTTTGTTGTGTTTTCTTATGAGATACAGTTTAATATGACTTACCCAGTAGAGTTGGATCAATATATACAACCGGTAGTAATATATAGTATTTTAAGATATCTATATGTCTAATATTAGAGAAGTAATTTCATCACTTATTCGTAGCCATAGATGTGAAGTTTATTTGATTCCTTCGAGTACTTATAAATATAGTAGGTTGAAAGGTTGATAATAATTAGAATAATAATATCCAAATTGAGAGAATACTATAAAGGTTACTGGTTATAAAATCATTGAAGTATTTGCAATAGTTGCAATTTTAGATGATGTATGGAAGTCGAGTATAAGTCAATAAGTACTATTTAGCATAGAAAGCGTGATTGAGGAAGTCATTTCCTCAGAGTTCTCATTTATATATTATTAATAACTAGTATCAGATTATTAAAAATTTTACTACTGAGACTTACCTAAACTTACACTAATCTTGAAAGTTATTAACCGACTCCGACTCGTAACTATATCACACTAGATACGTCAGATACCTCTCATTGAAACTTACCGACTATACCGACTCCGACTCTCAGACTCCACCTCTTCATAATAATTTACCTATAAAGGACTTAGAACCTTACGACTTATATACCTAGACTTATGACCACCCTCTATATTACAAACTATCTATATGAGAGACTTCTCCCAGACATGCCGCGACTCCGCTCCGAGGACTTATACCGATCCGACCCGACTACTCTCAGAGTCAACTACTACTGGTTAAAATTGAAGCAAAAATTCTTCAGTAATGCTGATGCAAATTATCCAAAAAGTTGGTCATATTATATCTGCTGTGTCCAAGCTATTTATGATTCTCTATACCTTGTAAATAATCTTTTTAAGCGTACTTAGAGAGGTAGGCTATTTAATATTGTGAAAATTATATTTATATAGGCTATTGTATAATGTATGCTACAAAGTGCGACGATTTAGCTGAGGAATAGATGTTTTTTAGTTTCCTATGTCTTAACACTATATTAGGTCAGTTTACAGTATTTAAATAAATTAACATATAATTTGAAATATTGAAAGGTGTGTCTTTCATCATCGCGTGCTTCCCGCCATGCAAGACACGTCACTATTTATTCTCGATATATGTGATGGTGGTGAGTAGTCTATAATTTTTATTTCGCTGTAATGTTTTATGAGATAACGTAGCATTAATTATGATATAAGTTAATATATAGTGTCAAATAGTATCTAATTTTAAATATTCATCTATAATAGTAAGGCAGGTGGCCCCTCTCTGAATCTAGGGCTATTACTTGCCCTCTTTAGAGTTGTATAGTCTGATTGTTATTCTTAGATTTTTCACAAATGTCATATCAATATCAATATTATTCAGTAAATTTATTCAATATTCAAATTCAAATAAATCATACTAAGTACCCTTTTATGGATTCTAATAGCTTCTCCTTTAAAAGTTCCAACCTCTGTGAAGTATCTAAAAAAATAAAAATATCTTATTGAGAGTTTTATATACAATAGTAGTATACTCAAAGATATAATTTTTTATATCAAATCAAAGAATCAAGATTTGAGGTACTATAGATACAAATTGTAATTAATTTATCTTAATATAGCATTATACACTCAATACTTTAGGCTGATACACTTCTCCAGACATTATCTGATACCATGAGTGATGTTCCAAACACCATCTAACTTAACTCCATTTACATAAAATTGCACCAGTTTACTTACAGAGGCTAATATGGGTTGCCTGTCTTTGGTATTCTTGCTTTTTATTCACTCTTACATGAAACTTAATTAACCAGGTGATAACTCTTAATATCGGTATATCGTGTTGATGTAGCAATAGGGGACGAGCAATAGGTAGATGATTATTATAACCATTGACACTATTCCTGTATGAGTGTTTTAGTTTATTCTGAATACATAAGTCTTTGTAGTAACGCTTCATTTTAGGAGTTATTATTCTCTTATGTTCACTAACTGCTAGGCAATAATAGACTTTTATGAGGATAAACTGAGTGTGGAAAAGTTACCAATATTAAAATTCACGAGTACTAGCTCTAGGAGTATATAGTGTGAGGGCTGGCTATGATATATATAATGCTCACGAATGCATGAAAAGCACAAGACATCTATTGAGTATTGAAAGATTAATAATAGTCATGCGGCAAGCAATCAGTAATTTTTAAATGGGATGAGTATTAGTCATTCTCACGCCAATTCCTAAAATAGGCACTAGAAAAATTACTAACTCATATTGGCTCTCGAGCTGTAGTTTAATATATCATATAGTCTCTATTAACTTATTGTGAGTTAAATAAAGATGTATTAATATGTGCCTAAACTCTTCCGATCTAAGGTAGAATTGTTCCTAAGAAACTTTTTTTTAATATGAATAATGATGATGGGATAAATCCAATTCTTCTTGCAAGACAAATTATCCATCAAACTTTTAAGGATTAGAGTTCATTTTATATGATATTCTTATCAAAAGATCGTTCTTAAGCCACTTGCGTGTTCCAGACGCGACCACTAGGTGAGGTGTTACTACAGAGCCTACTATAGCATTCTGGAATTTACCTAATCGATTCTTACAGGCCAAGTGGCATGACCTTATATAAAAGAAGCAATGTATTTGTGCAGACTTGAGTCATTCACTGTTAATCTGAAAGCTAGAACAAATTTAAAACTAGTAATTCATTGCCACCCTTTAAAATAATCTCTAAAGGATGGCTAAAGCTTCCTCATGCTATATGGGTGTGATAAAGCTGGTTTAGTGCAGACCTTATATTTGTAAAAGTATATCGCTTTGAAGATACGTAGAGCGACTGTTGACACAAAGAGGGCGGAAACTATGCTTTACGGTTAGATATTCATATAAAGATTAAGTCGAATAAAGTTTTCGTCTAGCGCAATTTCTCAAAAACAAATGCTATCCTATATGTGGATACTTTCTTCTCACCCATGTGCCATTATATCTATATTCACCAGATATTTACACATGTTGAGATAGGTCATCAGATTCGAGAATATTGTTCCCATCCACGATCCTTTTTTTTTTACTATTTCTCAATTATATGTTCACAAACTCAGTTGTTCATTCGCAAGGATTAGAGATTATGGCATCATCTCTCGGGCTAATTTGTACTTCAGATATTGGCTTCACCGATTAGGAATTTCAAACAAGGTGAAATATAGGCCTGTATGATAAAAAATCTTTGTTTTCTACCCGATTTACTATGTGATACTGGGCGAAACATTAGTGAAAACCGTTATCAAATAACTCAACACAGTGTGAACAGAGTTCTTCGCATAATCTCTATTGTGGCGCAGTTGGAGTTGGTATAGTTTGGGGTAGTAGCAATCGGATACGAGAAAAATCTGATACTGCAATAAGAATAATACAAGGGTTGAGGAGGGGGTTTGCTAATAAAAACTATGGGTAAAGAGACACGAATCTTCACTTAGAAAATTTTGTAACATTAAGTTTGTTACTGTAATTTCAAATCACAAATGTTATCAATTCAAGACCTTTAACCTTATAGGTCATCAGATAATGATTTGGAGGTTATATGCAGTAGAACCGTGAACACAAATCCTTATTTCAAACTCCTATTTGAAGCCTTATGGCAATTAAAACCTCATATTCAATGAAGTTCCCACCCCCATATGGAAAAAATTTCCTCCCTCACAACAGACTTAGCCATAACTCTAAACTTGCTCCAAGGAGACGCTTTTTGGAGAACTGTTTCAGGGAATTACTGGCTATGAGTCCTACCTCTGAAATTTGCAGCCAGATCTAGTAGAAATCTCTATAAGTCAGAGTGGACCAACAGAAATATGAAAGAGTTGGAAAGATCTAGTTCATGATACACAACCTAATAAGCCTAGCCTTCTAGGCTTCTGGTAGCGTTCTTGAATGTGCAAATGTTTATAGTGATGTTTGACGATTAATGGAGAGCGATAATGTGGTGTTGTTGGTATTCACAAATCAGGGAGTAGATGCGTTGGAGACAATATCTGGTCAGTAAAATTTCTCATCATTTGTCTATCTCTACCGCATTTAGGAGTTATCTATACCAGAAAAAAAATTTTCTGGTAAGTTCCTTAACACTCACTCTGTGGTCAATAGTGGGAACTGATTGCTGAAGCAAGAACGAGTTGATCTGCTCCTTTCGAATAACAGATTGGATCAACATATATAATTGCGTTGGGAGGGGTGATTAGAGGGCTATGAACCCCGTCGAAATTCATAATTTCAGACGTATTTTAAAAGATAAATTATCTGTAGATTCACCTAGTCTTATTGTTATTGTCAACAAACCTTCAGATATACTTCAAGGTGATCACCAAGTTCTCACTTTAAATCTAGAAAGATACTTATCAACAGAATCAAATTGTTTTTTATATGAGTCTCAAGTAATCAGTCAAGAAAAGACCTTATTGGAGAAACGATGGCCGCTGCTGTCAAGTGTCAAGGATTCCTTCACTCGCAGGAATTAATCTGATTTGTAAAAAAATTTAATTCTTTTAACATATTTGCAATGGTTTTCATTGCACTCTTCAGTGGATGAGGAATGGTTATTCAAACTACTCATGATGAGACCCATACTTATATTTAATATGCTATTTTGGATATTTTAAAAGTATTTTATTTATATAAATATCTTTATGTTCCTAATTTTGGATTTAAAAATAATTGGCTATATTATTACACTGTATTTTTGTCTCTATTTATTGGTTACTAGCGGAATTCTGATAATATTTGGATGTCATACAAGTGGTATCCATTTTCACTAATTTCACTCTAAAAAATGCACAATGCTCTTTCGCGACAATGTGGAGCTCATTTGTTCTATTTCTAAAGCGGATTTACTATTTCGTCGTGTTTGTGAATCAATGTTGGCCTGTTATATTATATTCAAAATGTGAGAGATGACGGTTATTATTGAGGTGAAAATCTTCTGATCTTGCATTATCACTTTCAAAAAGTAGGCTTTTCTATCTATCCCAACTATCTCTATTCTGATTTTACTCGCTTATATCCGTGAATGAAATTTTCTTCAACTCACAATAAACATATATTTACCTATAACTTGAAATTTAAGGTGATAGATTATCTAAATAATCCAAAAAGGTTCGAAAGGTAGTAATCTACAGGACTACAAGATTTATTTCAATGGAGCGACATAATAAATGTCTTTGTAACACACCAATTTCAGGTAAGGATGAATAGTATGATTCCAGCTAAATTGTGGGCTTATATATATCACATATTATTATCACAACCTTGATAATACTAGTCATACTAAGTTTTATATATCTCATAATGCTCAATTTATTAGGACATTCACTTAAATATGTAAAAAATATTCTTATATATATATATATATATTATATATAACTTATTCTTTCACACTGGGTTATGCCCACTAAGTTATTTATTACAAAATTTCAGGACACAGTAGAATTAATATAAGGTTCATTAACAATATCATAAATATAAGGATACTATGATATATATCACACAAGATGTAATAGAATACTAACAGTATTGAGATAATATATATTTATAGGTACTATATATACTCTTATATATGTATACTAGTGTGGAAACACTTTGCAAGGAGCTTTTAAATCACTTTCGAGATTATCCCTGAGAGTAAAATTTTCTCAAGTTTATTAATAAATAATTTCTTAGTTTTTGTAAAGAAAAAGTCTAGTTAAGAATATATTTTTAAAGAAAATTTCTTCAGTAGAAAGATCTGGAATTATGCCAGAAGCTTACCACTAAACAATCTCTTAAAAAACCACTTAACTTACCTTCACATCTTTTCTGAACTTAGAAATTTTTGTGCACACTTAGAAAATTTTCGGTGAATTTGAAGGTGATTTGAAAGTGTCATTTTTTTGGTGGGGGGAGGGTTCTGCTAATAAATACCTTATATATATATATAACGTAGTATATATAATATATTATATATATATATGATATATATATATATATATATATATATATATATATATATATACTATATATATACTACTATAATATTCCAATAATTCCGAGTACTCTCTAGATTACTTATTAATTATATCATTAATTATTAAAATTGGAGAGGTTTATAAGATATACTTTCTATTGAGTATATAGTAGTCTATGCAATAAATGCAACTTCTGCCATATATTCTTATTATAGCAGGACTTTATAAATCATTATTTTTTCAATTAACTGTAGAGAAAATATAGTATATAGTATATAGTATATTATATAATAATATAAAGATTATTTACAATATATATATAAAATTTTTGGAGGCTAGCTCCATATTAAATAACTATATATTCTAAGCTTATATAGAATCATTATCAGTTAATTATCAACATGATAAAATGAAAAGTACGTCAGAAATGATAGTATCCATTATGTTACAGCTATAGATTAGATATAATATCGTACTACTTATTCCTAATATACTATAATACGTAGTATAATAATATATATAGTATATTAATATAGCATATATTATATATATTATAGTATATATAGTAGTATATATATATATAACTTTATTGTTTATTAAACTAGTGATATATATATGTATATATATACTGATAGAATACCGTAGTATAAGATATATAGCGTCTACGTATATAGTATATTAGCTATATATATATATATTATAATAGTATAACATACACATAGGAGAATTAGGATCAGAGTCTCATTGTATTTGAATTCAACATCGGTATATCCACACTCAGCTTAGAAATGAAAAGTAACATACATTGAGACTTCTATGCTTAAACTTGACGTCGACAAGGGAAAGAAAATGTGTTGCTCGTGATATTTTTTTCTATTCTTTTTTGTTAACACACATATAATCTCAATGTTACAGCGGTGTATCTATGCAATTATGTGCTGACGAGAACTCTTCATTATTGTGACCTCCATCAATATTACAAGAATTGTCTGAGACAATAATTAACGGCACGTCCTACTTGATACCGAGATTTATGGAGACATCCAACAAGGAACGTGGGAGTACGTTTATACATAAGCGATCTCTGAACGCTCGAAATCTGAATCTGAGTATAGTTGACATACAGACAGATATTCACCCAAGATAAATTCTGGACTATTACCGTTTTAATCTGCAGTACTTCCCTCGAACAACTAGATCATGGGTTCCACAAAAGAACAAGAGATTTAATCGTGGTTGTGACAAAATTTTCTAATTCATTTGTTAGAGGTCTAGTTTCATATAAATTATTCATATTTGCTGAGATATAAAGAAATCTTGTGGAGTGATAACAACCAAGATACTACTCCATATCTCATTAATAGTAGATATTCTATTTCTTAGCCACAATTATTACACAGATCTTTCCTATCATGGTGTCATACTACCATTACTAGTTTACTATAGGTCAAAAAAGGGATTTGCAGTAACAACGAAATACAGCAACATCTATGCCTCACTGAGTAATTAACAATGGGTTCCTTGCATGTGAGTCTGACATCTGCATACTATATATCTACGAGGAACATTGATCACACCTTGATCCATTATACTACCACAAGAGGAGCACTTTTTGAGAAATTTATCTAATATACTAAAAGGTTATTAAATGATACTTTTCTTCTCCTCATTGGTGTCACTATCTCGATACAACAGGAAAGTGTCTTTATTTTAAAGTTTCTCAATATTGGTGAGATAACCATCGTAAATACATAAGCGAGATTTAGTAAGTAGTGACTCCTCTTTGCTCAAGCAAAATCTTAGTTTATAGGATATATTAGAGAGAAATGCGTGAGAAATTTTATAGTTAGTATAACTTCCTGTTGAGCTTCTCTCATGTCTTAAAATTGACGTAATATAGTGCGAATAATACTTAAAAAACTCCTTCCACTATGTACGACTTTACAAATACTTTCCTAGCGTGAGTGTTTCCAATTGACCAACAATCATTGAGATGGGTACTTCAATAAGTCTATCGTTCTTTAGAACTGCACATCGCTTATATCCATCATAGAGGACAATCATCCTGACTAAAAGTTTGTCTTCACAAATCTTTTCTTCGAAGTATTGTTCTTTTCTGCAGTTGAGCATTTTGAGAGTTCTTTAGACATTTTTAGAAGGAGCTGATTGCTCACCACTGAATATATGTCTCAAGTGACACAGGTTTTTCATACAATCAGTAATAGAATAGATTCTAACTTTGATATTTCTCCGAGAGATCTCTATGAGGAATTGCGGAATGATGCTTACATATTCATCTTTCATTTCTTTTAAAATGGAGTGTATAATAAGAGGTTTCGCCGGACAAATACTCGGCGGAACGATACCAATTGTGACATATAGTTCTCCTTACCTAGCATATATCACTATATAGTCACGCATACACTTCTGTCATGAACTCTTATTTGCTGAGTTACGTAAAATATGAGCACTAGTATAACAGATCTTAACTCTACTCTTAGGATTGCAAAATATTGCTCGTATTAGTGTACCAGTGTATTGATTCCTAGTTTATGCAAATCCTTAGCAGATGATATTGTAGTTATCACTCTCGGATTTAAAGTATTTATCATAAAGGCCGAGAGACTCCATATATACCAAATTCACCGTAGACATTATATCCATTCTGTGATAATTTAAAAATACCAATACATCTTGTTTTATTATGTCATATCCTCATGGGTATTGAGTTATGAGAGATTTTAGAATATGTTAATACTATATGAATTTATTATTCATTTGAGCAATTATTCTATGTTACTTTATATTACTAGAGTATGGCGCAGAGCCATTAATTATGACTAAAAATATATTAACATATATTATATATTTTATAACAATTTGTTTAATCTTAATGTAGTTAATAAATCTTACCTATAAATTGATGTATTATTATGATGTATCTATATTCAAATAAATTTCTATTTGAACGTATTCTTTGTAGCCACTGAAGTTCACCTCAAGTCGGAGGTTTGGTCAAATAGCACTTACATGTAAATCATTAGTAGAGTAAGAGAGTATGGTACAATTGATTAGTTATTTGTATCACTTAAAGAATCTCTAGATATTTTGTTTTAATAATAATAATAATTTAGTTGAAATTGGAAAATATTAAGAATTGGAGATTTATGTATAGTTTTGAATATATTTTTTTTGTAATTTTCATATGAGTCTCGTTGCATACTCTCAGAACGTTTTTATAGATAATGACGAACCTTTTTTCCTGATTTTTTAGGGGTCGAGAGATGAAATTTTCGTGAGGATATGCTTAATACTTTTCCAATTAGAGAAAATTTAATTCAAAAATTAACCTTCTATTGATTGCAAATGTTATTAACTATTATGTGGAGAGGCGAGCACAAGTTTACGGAACCTTCTTATATATCCTAGCTTTTTAAATTACTAAAAATAAGTCATAAAAATAGACATTGATGAGTAGTGTATATGTCGTGGGAAGTATTAAAATAAAATATTTTTTATTAATATAGCAAACTGAGTCTGCAACTGAAACCGAGTTGCTAGGTAAGCTTTGATCTTTATTTATCAAATAAGATAAATAATTCCTAAAGTGAATAATAATTAAACTTGAAACAGACTAAAATGACCAGCAGCTGTCTAAGTGGTCATTTATCTTTCAGTGTATTGAGACTCACAATAATGACCAAGATACATGTAGTGAAGTCAATTTCATATTAAAGTTCAATAGCTTGAATGAATGAATTAGTTGATGAGGTTGAAAATTATCATAAATCAATAATGCAGTATACATAAAATTTTACTTAAACTTGAATTTGGAATTTAGAATGGGATCAACTTTATGATTACTGATATTATCTATTAGTTATTTGACCATACATACTGAAATAATGAGTAGAAACATTGCTTGCTTCCCAGCATACAACTTCTCCATGGAAGACAGAGTGGCCGTAAAAATGATAACTACAATAGGTAAAAGATGAGACTAAATAGAACGATGACAAGGGTAATTTTGTCCATCTCCAAATCCTTAATTTTAATAACCATTCTCCTAGATATCTATTTTGATCACCTTAATCATACATAACAATAGAGCTTTCCAGAACTCTGCCCAAAGCCAGAAGGAGTTCTTAGGCTTGTATAGGTGTGAGTTATTGCAATAATACGAAACTATATATCAACCTTTAATTTCTAGTGGTCCTATTCTTACTGAACTGCGCTAGAGCGATTTTCATTACTTATTGTCTGGCGCAATTTATAGGTAAAAGACTCTCAATACCATCCAATTTCCTATGAAAGGTCTCTAGAAACTCTTTTGCTTGATCATGCTGGTTACTGAGTTAATGGCTATTAATCTTGTTGTTGAGTGGAGGAAGTTGGTTTCACATATGTGGGGTGGTGAAACTTCATCTTAATATGAGGTTTGAAATATAGCCAAAAGGCTTGAAAAGATTTTGAGAGCAATAATTTTCCAAATCATTATCTGATGATCTATAGGTTAAAGGTCTTGAATAAATATGATAAGCAGATTGATAATATTGAAATAGCTGTTAACAGTTTAAAGTAAGTTATAGGATCTTTCTGAAGTTTTTTACCTATTGTTTTATAGAGCCCCTTCCTCTTAACCCCCTGTTTTCCCGCGTATATTATCCTCCCAAACTAATCCACCCAGCTGGAATAGAGTTGGATCTTGTAATGCTTTGATGTTATTTCGCTACGCATATGCTTCAGTAGAACATATTTGAAATGACAAAAAGATTATAAACATAGTTATTATTGGCGCACTTGTCTTGAAATTTTCTCGGCATTATCTGAGTAAATAAAACTGGAAGTTTATGCCATATTATATTTGTGAAGACGTTGGGAAAGAAAAGTAAAAAGGATTCAGTGCGATACTTTCTGGGAGGACATCAACTGATAGTCTGGATTTAAGGCAAGGTGGCAAAATTTAATATAACATATTTTGAAGTTCCTTATCATTAAACTTTACAAGAGATGAAATGTAAAAGTCCACACCTAGTATGCTCGATAAAGGACGCACATAAATTAACATCCTATGATGAGGAAGATTGTCATTTTTGGTATATTTTAAAGCGGAATAACTGTAATTTTTTCTTTGCAGATTTAAAAGTCTGAAAGACATTATTACAGCCTGCCTAGCTTGGTATCCAGACAGCCATGAGATCTGATTGAAATTGAAGTGGTTTGGACACCCAGGTATGACACCCTAAAATGGAAATATCTCTTATGATTAATCCTAGTAAAATGATGATCCTTGCCAAGAAAATTAAGTATTTACCACATCATCATTTATAAAGCTGTCAATGGCAGATTTCTCCTTGGATCAGATTGCAGGCCTTTTAATCATTCTATGAAAAAATTAAGTTGATTGACTAGCATGGTGGAATTTAATCCTTTTTAGGATTTTTGGAGAATATAATATTTCACTTGACACGTTCAAAGCGAGCACCAGGGGGTAAGAAAGTGCCAAGCGGGGACTTGGTGTGACGGTGGAGCCTTAACAGAACGACTTTGGCAGAGGGAAGACAAAGTGTGACACCCACAGGTTGCTACGGTAGCGGTCCATTGCAATCAGCCACCCTAGAATGAAGGGCAGTGGCAGGGGAACCACGAATTTGCGTGAAGTCTTCAATGTGGCCAGGAGGGTGGGAAGGCGAGTGGGAGACTTGAGGGGAAGAGGACAGACCTTACGGAAACGATGCACGGTACGAAAGCGACGAAGGAGAACCCTAAGAAGACATCGCACAGAAGTCTCTTCTCTGATCCCAGGGGGTTGGAGCCACTCCAGCTTTGAGAAGAGAGTCCCTTGTGGAAGTGCATGGATCTCGGTAGTCTGGCCATGTTGCTTAGCGTCGCAGTCGATGCTTGGGCAAGGCTGAAATTGCGCGATTTCAATGCGGGAGAGGCGTCAGCAAGTGAAGTTGTCGACAACCTGCTGAAGTTTGTCTACACAGTGGGACTGTGAGACATAACTCAAGGTGACAGCTTCTCGAGAGATGCCGTTCGTTCTAGAGACCATAGCGAAGGTAAGTGTTTTGTGATCAGTGAGTATGTGGAACTCAAGACCCTCCAGAAAGTAGCGGAAATGACGGACGGCGAGATACATCGCAGGTAACTCGCCCTCCCGAAAGCACTGTAAGCGTGTCTTAGAGGTTGAGCAACTTACGTAAAAAGAATGCGAGAGGCGCCCACACTCCATTCAGAGTGCTGCGAAGAACACCTCCGCAGCAAAATCGGAGGCAGCTACCTGAACTCTGGTCGGAGCTGAGCCTGGGGGTGGACTAAGAGTGTGGCAGAACGCGAGTGCTTCTTTGGAAGCAGTAGCTTCGTCAGACCAGTCCAGACCAGTATACTTTTTTAGAAAACGCTGCCTCGGTGCTTGGGGTGGATGAGAGCAGTGAGGGGTCGAAGCAAATATCAGCACCCGATTTGGAAAACGATGGTAGAAGTTAAGCATGCGAGGTACCTTGCGAAGTTCTGCTTTTATGATTGCCAGGCCTATGGAAGGTTGCGAATAGGCTTCCAAGCCTACCGCTCTGCGAGAGAAACAGCCAGAGACAGATGTGCCCTAGAAAAGTAAAGCGCGTGGAGACGCCAAAACAACTTTTGCGGATGAGGCGAATGCCTCATTCATCCAACTGGCAATGACGGCACGTATGTTGCTCATTTTTGCAGCCCGGACAGGAAAAGAAAGGAAAGCTTATAAGGAGGTCAATGAGGTAAGCAAAGGCGAAAAGGGAGACCTCTATAGAAAGTCATCGATGAAGCTTGGAAGTTTGTGCGAATTTCTTGGGAGCCCGAAAAGGCATGCAATTGGACAATTTGATAAATACTCGAAGAGGCCAAAGAGGATGATGTTGGCCGTCTTCGGCTATGATCTCTTCTACGCCCTGGGATCTGGTGTAGGCCTCTGACAAGATCCAGTCTTGCTAACCAATGAATTTTATCTAGCAGATAGAGGTGAAGGTGGATGTGTGGGACTAAGGGTTGCGATCTGGTATCTGTAACAAGAGTTCAGAGCCCCATAATAATCTCCACAGGCTCGAGCAGGAGCATCCTTTAGGGACCATGTGGAGGGGGAAGGACCATGAACTCTTGGAAGGGCGGACGATTACAAAGTCTGAACATGTGCTCGAACTTCCGCCTTGAGCTGTCATTGAAACTTATCAGTGAGTGCAGTACCGCCGACACCGCAGAGAAGGCTCGCAGGATAAGCCCTGTTAGTCTCTATATTGTGTGGATCACAGAATTTTGGGGAGGCAAGAGAGGAAAGAAGAATAAGAGAAGGCAATAATAAACGCGCCGGCAAAATCCCTTCTCAGGATGGTGAAGAAGGGGGAGGGTACCACACCGAAGAAGGAGTAACCGCCAAAGGAGTCGCCCTTTAAGAGCCAGCAGAACACTACGGTTACCTTTTGGCACCAGAAGACTGCAAGACGTACAATCCGTCACCAATTCCTGTTCTTTCTGAGATCGACTCATAAAGTCGAAAATGAAGACAGGAAATGACAGCCTCACAACAATGGGTTGGGTCACGGGGTCAGCAACCACGAATACCCACGGGAATTGACGGCGGAGAGAAAGGTCTAAAGTGCACCACAAGCGCTCACCATAGACGGGATGGTACTTTACATTTTCTGTCTCATAAAGGAGGAGCCCTGGTCAGCGAAGAGGGACAGCGGAACTTTTGTAGCCTCTCGTAGAAAAGAAGCCGAAGTACGAGGCTCCGGTATCGACCAGCGTAGAACAGGTTGTAGACCTGTCCGAAAATGGCGCAGGAACATCCTGAATACGAAGATAGGTCGTGATAGTAAAAGACACCAATTACGGAGGGGTGGCCAGCTGTTATCCTTAGGCTTTATGGTGGCTCAGCTGGCTAACGGGCGGTTTCCCAAAAAGTGCAGGTGTTGGTTGCACTTACGCCTTCGAGGCTCAACCGGCTGTGGTAAAACAACAATAAGTCCGTTAGCATATTGCGTAGGGCCTGGCGGTGGGAAGAACGGTCATGAGAAGCAGGTGGGCGGGAAGGTAAATCCTTTTGGGACCGTAGCATAGCTGAGATGTCCTCAGCACCGCCTTGACATGCCAGCGGCGATGCTTGTTCCAGGGTATGTCTAAGCACGGCCCTCAAATTTTAGATATATACTGGAGCGGCACAATGGATGCTGTGAGAGGCTGTTGTAAATAGAGCAGTGGATATTCGTATGGGGTTGGGATGGTGTTACAAAGGCCGGGTAAAAAGAAGAAGAAGCAGCGGAAAAGGGAACCGAAGAAAACACAGGGGTGGGGGAGAAAAAGTATGGAGAAGAAAGCGAAGAAGACGGGGAGGGAAAGAGGCAGAATGAATGGGAATGCACTGAGCTGGCAGGAGAAGGGGAGACAGTAACAGGGGCAGAAACAGCAGGGGCCATTAGTGGAAAGCGGCGCAGGAGACCATCTGCCATCTCTGCTACCTCCTGGAGAGAAAGCTTCGGGTCCATAGACCCGAGTAAATACTTGGAACGTCGTGATGGGCAGTTTCTGCACAAAAAGTGTGCGGATGAAACCTGATTCCTGGGGGGTGGGAGGACCACTTAAACAAAGACAGCATCTGCACCAGGAGATCAGAAGGTTTCTGATCTCCTAGCGAGGTGCCACGTTAAGTCAACTTCCTCATACTTTGCGTTCCTGAGAGAAGCCATGCGGGAGATTCCACACAAGATCTCTAAGTTTAACAAGTGGTAGGATGTGTTCAGAGAAAAAGTTTACAAGGTCGGGAATATGAATCTCTGATACGGAGAGATTTAGACGTCTTTCGGGGAGAAGACTAGCCGATACCTAATATCTTGTCTCTTTTCATCTGCTCTGACGGTAACGTCTACAGATACCGTTAAGTAGAAATCCACAGCTCAGGGTTGTTGCGAATAGAAGGGAAAGACGAACATGCCGTGGGAGTAATGGGGAGGGAGTGAAATCCGTCTCAACATGGCGAGAGCAGGAGAGCAAGAGAAAAGAAAAAGGAAATTGTGAAGCTGATATAGAAGGAGAAGGAAAAGGAAAATGAGAAGAAGGAAAACACACACACAAAAACACGCCTTAAAGTTTTCAAGAGTCGGTGTACAGAGAATGACCACAACACACATAGAATGCGGAATATACTTTGTCTGTAAATTCTACACTTATATTTTTTCCGGTTTGTACTCGTACACCAATACCCCAATCCGGGGGAAGGAGGGTTTGTTTCCATGTAAGAATCACGCACAATACACAATTGGATCCTCAATCTGGGGATAAGGGAAAGATTACATAATATATATATATATTAACTATATATATATTATATTTATATATATATATATATATTATATATATATACATATATATATATATATATATAGTATATTATTATATAATATATATTATATATATATATATATATATTATAGTATATATATATATATATTATATATATTATATATTATACAAGAAAAACAAGAATATCAATGTGAAAAACCCATGTGTAGAAAAAAATATAAAAATAATAATAACAAATATGATAATATAATAGAAATAATAATAATATTATAATAATAATAATAATCATAATAGATATAATAATGGAAATAATAATAATAACAATATAACTAATAATAATAAATAATAATAATAATTTATAATTAATTAATAATATATAATAATAATAGAGATAATAATAATATACATCCATAACATAATAATATTGTGGAATAATCAATAATAATAATAAATAAAATCAATAATAATAATAATAATAATAATAATAATATAATAATAATAATCATATATAATAAATAATTAAAGCTCTGTCCTTTAACAGTAGAAACAGAGGGTTAGCTGTGGACCGCCCGAGGTTGCTATTACAGACACGATAAAGCTTTTGAGATGCTGAAGATTTTATGTAGAGGGCTTGAGATTCTGAAAGGCTGGATGGTTGCGGGCCTACTTCCACCGGCAGGCTCTTGCTTCACTGTCCAGGAAGTTACCATAGAAGTTTCTGATGTGTATTTGCTCTTTCTTTATATCTCGTGTCTTGTAGAGTTTTTAACAATCAGTTTTTGTTCTTAAACAAGGGAGCAATGTGGGTGGAATAATATTTTGAGGTCGACATACAGAATGAAAGTTGCTCTTACAAGCTTGAGGCCTGAAACCCAGTGTCCTGTGGTAATAATAAAATAATAATAATATGCTCATGCAATTGATTTTATTTAATCACACAGAATATGAGAACAGTAATAATAAATAATAAATAAAAGTTATTTTAACAAAAACAATTAGGGCCTACATTGGCTCCTTAAATTTACAAGTGTTATATACAAAAGGAAAATTGGGCGCTAGGTCCTTACTAGGAAAGCCGCTGAGGAAGGAATAAGGTCTTTTTTTATCCTGATTCAAGGCTCTACGTGAGAATGAAACTAGCTAATATGGGATGGTAATATATAAATATAAAATGAACGCTATATATTCACTTCACTCATGGGCCTTCCTAGTGGGCCTACTTAAATAACAGAATTTTTACATAATATAAAATAACCCATATTATCTTGCACATTTCCTCAGCTTTTCAGTTGTTTTAAAATTCAAAAAACGTGGGCTGGGTGAATAAGCACCTAAATATACGCTGTATAAGCGAAAAAATGCAGAGAAGTCATATATTAAGCCGTCAGCGTAAGAAAAATGGTTGTAGAAATAAAATGGATGGGCACTCATCAGTAGTATCATCATTTTGATTGACATGGTCGAGAAAATGAGAGTGGCGGTCACATATTGCGCTTTTCTGGCAATTTTCATTTGCGCGTTATTGCCCCGGCGTTGGACTTAACCTGCTTGTCCAAATATATAGCTATATATATATATATATATAAGCCTATATATAAGTATATATATACTATTATATAATATATATATATTAATATATATATAATATATATATAAATATTATATTAAATATATAATTTTATATTTATATATTCTATTATTATATTATAATAATAATATATATAATACTATATAATATAATATTAATATATATAATAATATATTATATATATATAATATATATATATTATAATTATTGCCAAAAATACATATAGGCCTCATCCATATCTCCGAAAACTTACGATATTTCAATTATATTTTTTAATTTTCACAATTATGTTATTTGTGAAATCCGTGCTCTCTAAAAAAGGAGTGGAAACTGACATATAAAAAAAAATTAAAAATATAATAAATTAATTGCCAACTTAATTTGAACACCAAATACCCATAAAAATATACGTTTTCTTTCTATCAGTTTAAGATTTTAAGGGTTAAAAAATAAATATCATGATTTTTTGTTTAAAAATATCATGATTTTTTTTATATTAAAAAATTAGTTTTTATATTTTAAAAATTATTTTCACACCAAAACTACTCACGGGTCTGGGGTACGGGGGCGGAGTCCACCGTTGAAAATGCTAAGGATTTTGGTGCATACTTAATCCTGATAGCTTTAGATTAAATAATAATTTTTTCGCTCATTTAATAGTAATTGGCACCAATACAAATATAATATGTCTCTAACACCAATTTAGCGAATCCGAATTAGTAAGAATAAAAAATCAACAAGAACTCGTACACTTTCATCAAATTTAATCATAAATTTATATTTTATTCAATTTTATTTTTTAACAATCAAAAAATAAATTTTCCATTGCTACATTTTAAACGACCATTCCAATATGTTTATTTGTTGCTGATACAAGTCGTAGTTTTCAAGATATCTGGCGAGCCTAATGTAAAGTTTTACCCATATATATATATTGTATATATGATATATAATATTATATAATATATATTTATTGGCTTTATATATATATATATATTATATATTTATAAATATATATAATAGTATAATATTCAACACTTAATATATTAATACGTTATATATATATATATATTTTAACATATATAATATATATATATATATATAGTATATAGTATATATATATTATATATATATAATATATATATATATATACTATATCTATATATATATATATATATATATTATATATATAAAATATATATATATATAATATTATATATCTATATTATATTATATATTATAATATCTATAATATATATACTATATATATATATATATTATTAAATATATTATATACTATATATATATATAGTATATTTAACACAAAGAAATTGTTGAAAATTTTAAATATATAACTTATTAATAAATTTTCTTCTAAAATTAAAGTTTTCAACGCAATAATAAAAAAAAATTATGAAACCGTTTCTCACTATGTGTATAAAATGGATCCTTCCTTTATCTTTCTAAGAAAGGAAAAGAAGAAATCGGTACAAGAGGGACCATCAAAACAATAGTCAATAAAAACAATTTGTCAATCATAAAAATGTCATTCTAGAAATGTCATCTAAAAATGTCATTCTAAAAATGTCATCTGCTATCTATATGATATGATTAGTACTCTTTGCTTCTAAAACTCATTTATAAAGTACCTTAAATACTATATATATAAACTATATATATACTATATATAATATATATATATAATATATATAATTATATATATATTATATTTATTATACATATATAATTATATTCTTATATTATATATATATTCTTTAATATCTATATCTATTAATATATATATATATAATTATATACTATATATATATACAGAACATCTCCTTATGTGATATGAAGTATTAATATTAATAATGTTTATAAGGTTTATCTGAAAGGAGACTTTTTTTATTTTAAATATTATTGTTATATTGATAATATATGTATATTACGATATATTATATTAGAATTAATATTAATTGTATATGATCTACTTAAGAAAAAAAAAGTTTTTTTTTGACATAAGTTAATTTAATCAATTATATTATGTTAATTATATTTTGGTATTAATAATAAAAAGTAATATATTATATATATAAATATAATAATATTATAATAATGTATAATATAATGTAGAATATATTTCTTTTAATATATTATTAATTATATATTAATATAATATAAAAATAATAATATTATATATATACTAATATTATAAAATATATATTTATATATTATATATAATAAATCATATGTATATATCTATAACATATCATATAATATAAATAAGATAATGCTAATAAATATAAAATAAATTAAAATAATATATTAAATATAAAGGAAATAAAAGTTCCCAATAAAAATATTTTATTCAATTTAAGTGAATAGGATATAATATTTAAGTTATTCGGAGAACCAATTTAAAACTATAGCTATTTCATAATTTCAATGCTTTATTTACGTAAATCATGTCATAATTCACAAATAATATTTAACTATTATTTTATGAAATTTTTACAAATTAAATTTAAAAGAATATATAGTTATATGGAGAACCCCTCAAAGGGAGTAGAACAAACTAGACTTATATATTTACTTACTATCACTATTATTTATTATATACTGTACAGCAACTAAATTATATATATTATATTATTATATCATTCTTAATTATAGTTTATATCATATTAAGATAGATAATATAATATAGATAATAGGAATCCTCATTTATATTATTATTAATATCACAACATCATATAACTAGTCTATAAATAAACGTGTTTACTATAAAATAATATCATTTAAATAATTATTTTTTTATATTAAATATATTAGTCATGTTATGAGAATAATCAACTTAGTAACATTTAAATTAATGTATTCGGGTGGTCAGAAATTTTTATATCTTGCTAGATGAAGGGAATGCGGATATCTGATTTTTTCACTATTTCAGTGTGAGACCGTGATATATTATGTTGTTTCATCATCCGCTGGATGCATGTATAAGTTTTTCATTCTCTAAATATATAAAATTTGCTATAGTTTCATATAATATTATCATTAATATCACAATATATTTTCTATACATTAAAGCAACAATAATTATGTTATAATAATATTATATTAAAATAATTATAATTATATAATATATATTTAGGAATTAATTATATATATATATATTATATATATATATATAAATTAATATATAATATTAATAATAGATAAATATAAAAATTATATAATTAATATATTATTAAATATCTTAAATATAAATTAATATATATATTAATATATATATATATTAAAGTAGTAGGTTACCTAGGTATTATATATTGAGTAAGGGAGATGAGAGAGTAGTAGCTATCAAGTTTAGATGTAGATTATTCACGCTCTATACTGGTGAGGTATATTTGAGGTGATGTAGAGATACATATTATATCCACACATAGATAACTTACTCTTAGCTACCTCCATAATATATCAAGAACTCCACTCTTTGTGTAGTTTAACTCACAAATAACGGTCTTGTATTTACAATAACACATAAGTATAATATATAGACTATATATACATTTTGTCTATACTCTATAGATAGTATATACATAATACATTAAGTCAGACCATAAAATATACTTTCATAATTATTTAACAGACAGCAACTTTTTCATATATCGTCCTGTAGGTGAAGAGGAAAAAGTAATTCACACGGACTATTTATGCGACTGTATGTGTCACCGGAGGCTCAACTATAAGGGACAGTTTGTATGTGTAGTTGGGGACCTGCATATAGCCTACTATAGTTTTATATCATACATAATAGAACTTGCTATTATGGCATAGTTACTAGTGACCTGTATCTGAATATTGCTAGATAATAACAACTTTGTATCCTTCTGAGAAATTCTGTAATGTCTGGGTACTCTGGGATGTTTTAGAGGAATAATAAGTGAGTAATTATAGATAGGATGAGAGGTATGATGAATGTATTTTGGAAGATGTAATTAATATAATTCGAACCTATGCTGTATAAATATGATAAAAGATTTAATGTGAACGTTGTTATGTATATATATGACGAAGTGGTTGTAGGTGGTGAAATTTGATGACGTGCTAGAGTGGAAAGAAAGGAGAGTGGTGGAAGAGAGTATGACGATATACTAATTAAAGTATTTGGTTGAAGAACTGATGAACTACTGTGTCATAGAGGTACACTCTATTGTTACATATTGTATAGTATTCCTTAGTGAACTATGTAGAAATTCTCAATGAGTATCACATCTTTAATTTGAAGAAGTATTTTGGGCTCAGTGATATGTGTGTGGGTTATTATAAACAATATGGTTGTTACCATCGGTGGGGTCGACGATATGAAGAGAGTAGATGGCGATTTCCTAGCATAATTCGATGACTATTTGGGATGGTATGTGAGGATGGGGCTCTTCAGATTGTATTATGTGGTGCACAACTTACAAGGTTGGAAATTTGGGGACCGAAAGGTATGGATAAACACCTGGTGCCTTTTTGTGGTTGTGCGGTAAAGGAAATGATAATAGAGAAGAGAAGAGTTAGATTGAAATTTCTGTGTGGAAGAGAGGTATAAATGTCCGCTGTTAAAGTTAATATTGGCTCATTCAAATTTCGGTCGCATATGAAGAGTAATTCATAAGTCATGTCAAGAACATTGGTTGACGTAGTTAAGAGCATGATAGTCGAAGTGTAAAAGTATACTATCTGGGAAATTTTTGTGTGCAGGAAGATGATAGTCTGAGAAATTAGTGGGCAGCATGCAATAAGTGAGTCGTTTTCGCATTTATGTTTCGCATTTTTGTTTTTAATGTTACAATAAATGGAGGAGGACCAAAATTAAAATGGTTTCCCAAAACATTGTATTAAAGTATGGGACAACAAGTAGCGAAAAAAGTATAAGAGTCGAAAAGTATAACTACTTATCAGAGAGTCAGTTTACCAATAAATAGGTCTTATAGGATATAGTATATGGAGTGTTAGCACAAATAATGACAAATATATATAAAATCAGAAGTTGAGAGATGCTGATGAAAAGATGAAACTGCAAAAATCTGGACGCAAGTGATGGAAGTCTTTTTTAGTAATGCAAGAGAAGTATTTTGTGGATTTTGTGCTTAAAGTAGAAAGTAAAGTAATGTATGATAGGGTGAAGAGGGAGCGGTTGGAAATGAAGAGGATATCGATCACAGGCATCGAACTAAGAAGTCATAAGAGAGGCGTTCAGTTGATACTTGTTCTCTACGGAGAGACAGCACTTCGCCCACTGAGTGTAAACTAAATATAATACCCAGCAGGAAACAACGCGGAGACTGAAAAGTTGTCTATCAACGTGAGGATGAAAGAAAAAGGTAAAATGAGATTATTTGAATGGTAATAATGGGAAATGTCGTAACATTAACACAAAAGATTAAGTTAACTCTTCTAGTATAAGATACAAAGATAATTACATAAGGAGGATAGAAAAAAGGTAATAAGAATCCTCTATATAAAGAGAGCGAATAATACTAATTCGAGTGAGATAGATATATATAATTAGGATAAGTTGAAGTCCACTAGAAATGTGTTGGAAGCATATTGATACGTTCTGAGGAGAGATCACTGTGAAAAACCGGACCCTAGAGTTAGTTAATGAAGATGTTCTAACTGTGATATGTAGGGTAAGGTTTGAATGTAGCTGTATAAAAATGATAAGGTATTTGGTCGAGAATAGTATGTATAATATTATATTGTAAGGATAGATGTAGATATTTATAAATATGTTGTGAGTGAGAATATTAAAGATTGCAGAAAACTGGTTCCTGCGGTAATAAATTTGTAATTCTCATGTATAGAGATCTATTTAAGAGAATGTTGTGCGCCAGAGATTTATAGTACTTACCTAGTCGTTGGATTTATGGAAGTTATTGTACTCAATAGAGTCATTTATTGGGCATAGTTCTCTGATAGGATTGAGGAGAGAGTATATTAATATAGTAGATATGGTAAGCGTTGTAAAGAGCTCAAGGAGATGATTAAGGGAAATTTCGTAAGGAGACTATAGGTGATGATTGGCTTTTATTTTGAGGTGATTTAGGAATATATCTAATGATAGATGAGCTTTTTGATTGAAAGATTGATGCCAGTTCAGATTGATGAACTGTAGGATGATGATATCTCGGTGAAAAAGGTGAGCGGAATGATAGGAGAGGCTTAGAGCGCTGATGATTAGTAGAGTACGCATCAAATTTTTTACAATGGTAACAATATAATTATTTAGAAAGAATTCAGTAGGGAAAGAAGACACAATTTTATGAAAAAAGTATGGAAGACTCCCTTAACAACAAACTTAAACTAAAAAACCTACTAACAATTAACATCTTATTATAATTATATAAGCAAGGTTATTGTAAATTTTTTTGTTAGTTGCTTCTAAATAATTATAATTGGTTTATATCCAAATGCGATTATACGTAAAAACATAAACTTTTGGAACTTCTTAATATTTCTTGTTGACTCTTAAATTTCAGCGTTATTAATTAAGCATCTAATCTCGTTTCTCTTTCATCATTTTTTCTTGTCCCCTGCAATATATATTATTATATTTCGTGTTAAGTGTACTTTTTTGCTATTATTTAATCATCAGATGTATAAATATTTTATTCATATTTATATATATTTCTACACGATAGTATATTATAATATTTATAACAATTTTACTATTAGATGTAGATTTTATTACTTATTACATAAGTATATATAATAATTTTAATATATATATTTGTATTGACGGCATAGGTATCAGGTATTATAATCTCTAATAAATCGTAGGCAATTTTATATTGCTCTAATAATACGCCAATAGTAGACTCACGCACATATTACCTCTCTCTATATCTACAACTATGGTAAATCTAATGATTATATATATATCCTTTGATGTTGCTTCTTTAATCATTTTTTATTCTACATAGTATAACATTTATTTTTTACTTATATCGTATGACGTACTGTTATATATATGATATATGTCATCACACTGCATTATTTTTCGCTAACCCAGCGGTAATTAGGCTTTATATTTATAAATAGCCTATCGTTTTTTATTTTTAATAATTTTATTATAATGTGTATAGTAGCTATAATATATGTGAGATATAATATATTATAATTTATAGAATTTTATTGTTCATAAATTTGACTGTATATTATATGATAAGCTCATCTATAGTAAATATGGCCACATGTATCGTGATATAATAGGAATTATATATCGTAGTACATATCATAATATTATTTATTATATTAATTATTTATTACTCCTCAAATATTAGCTAGTTATATCATCTAGTATGTATGCTATATTTTGTCATTAAAAGATGGTCTTATTAAAATAAGACTATTTTATTATATATCTTTTACTTCACAAGTGGGTACGTTTTATATCACTATATGTTGAAACTTCAGCCCATATATTTTTTCCTTTGTACTATTATATTTCTAAATTTAGTAGGCTCATTGTATGGTCTCTTATTGCTTGTTTTTTTGTTAAATTTTACTATTTTAATTTATTTATTTTTAATTATTATTTATTTTCATTCTAAACCGAAATAATAAATCATTTAAATTAAAATAGGAATGATTTCATTATTTGGATCTTAGGTAGAATGTTTGGAATTGCGTTCTGTATTATTATCTTCGTATTTTATTTGATCGAAAAAGAAAAACTATCTGGATGGATGTGGGTAAGATATCACAGTACCTGGCTTTACAGTACTATTCTTTAAATTATGAAAGATAACAATAAATAGTCAACAATTCTGTAGCAATAATTGACAAAGATTTCAGACAAAAGCAAAATAGCAGGTGCTTAATAAATAGTCTAACTATTTACCATAACTCATATTATGGACTCCTTGTATTTTATAAAAGAAATTTTATGATTGTTTAATACCTTAGACAATAGAAAGTTTCTGTAAGATAGGGGCAAACTTACAAAATACAGAAACTTCAATTTATAGTATCATTCTGCAGGTGTAGCTAAGAATAGTACCTCCATTGTGGAAGTTTAATCTTATCTTAAAATCAATATTATCGGCTCTCAAATATTTCAATGCCTATAATATATACAATATATATCTTCAGTACCATCTAATAATAGCTATTCCTTTCGGTGATTTTGGGTATTAGCTTAGGGCTACCCCGGTTAATCATCCACCTTGTTTATATAGAAGCAGAGCTCTAATAATTATACTTTATAATAATATATGTATTATATTTTATCATATTTAAATTATATAATTTAGTTATATTATAATAGTTATACATATAAGTATAAATATATGATATATAAATATATATACAATTATTTTCTTAATATTCTATTTTATATGTAAATTAATTTATATATAAGATATATATTTAAGAGTGAATGGCGTGGTATGTTTATGTAAGTAAGATGATTATATTTAATTTATATTATTATTATGACTATATTAATTATATGTGATTTTATATATATTATTAATATATTAAATTCATTATAATATTATTATTAATATAATAGATTATATGTTTTAATAGTTTGTTTATATTGATTATATTAAGTGAGTTAATTATGCTTATATTATCGCAGTTATTATTAGTTTATGTTTATTAGTTATTATATAGAGTAATTTATATTATCTACTTAATTACTTATTTTTTATATTTGGTAAACAATTCTATTTATCTATTAAGTAAGTCCAATACTCCTAGTATATATGATATATATATATATATGTATAGGACCATACTTATAATGATATCTTACTACAGAAAACTTAATTTGGATTTATATGAACGTTATAGGGTGATGGGTAAAAATTATACCATTTAAGATAACTTTCATATTGTATCAATGCATGAGGCATGCCTTCTTCAGCAATACATATCACATCATCGCGCTGACAAAAAATTTAAAAATATTTTACGAAATCTAAATTAAACTAACCAAACTAACCGCTAACTTTTAACCTATTACTTATACGCTAAAACAACTAAGCTAACCTAAAAACAAACAGGAAACCAACCTAACCTAAAACACAGAAACCTAAGCTAACCAAACCTAACAACCTAAACCTAAGCCTAAACCTAAACCATACCTATACCTAACATAACCTAACGTAAACTTACTTAACCTAGACATAAAGTAAAAAAATAATATCTAACTACCTAACTTTTTCGCTGAAAGAAATTGACAAACCAGGAAGATCATCTTACAATTTTCTAACTAGTAACGCTATAACGCAACTCAAAAAAATAAACCTAAGCTAGATAGATAAAAGTAACCTAATCCTCTCTCTCTCTCTCTCTCTCTCTCTATATATATATATGCGATGTATATTATCTTATAAAATGTATGTATGTCTATCTAAAATGTATTGCATATATATATATATATTAATATATCATATATATATATATATAGTATACTATGAGTATGAATTAATTTCCATAGTAGGCACACTCTTTTAAAAGGAAGTTTAGATAAATAGTCCAGTATATCGAAAATATACTCCGAGAACCTATGCGAAACCCTACAAGTGATTTTAAGGGTGTTACGCGCATTGCGTCACAGTATTTAGTAGTGTACATTTTAGAGTGTATTTTAACATATGTCTGTGTCTAATAAGAGGGTTCATATTCATTACAAAAATGAGATTACGAAGCGTGCTATTTAATATTAATTAATTTAAAGAAATTTGAAAATAAATAAATTTGATATAAATATTTAATAATTCTAAAAAGTTTAAGTCATGATATTAAATTCAAATTAATAATACAAATACTTAAGATAAATGAAAAAATAAAACAATATGTGTATATAAAAATTTCAGATCGCAGAACTGCTGACTGCTCATGCTTCCCACAATTGTGTGCTTCCCTGTAGTGTGATATTTTTATTGGAGGACGGTTTATTTTCACTTGCTAGGGGAAGGTTTCCACAAGTTCTTTTAATTTATCATGTTTAAATTATTTATATGTTAATTTTTTATAATTTTTCTTTTTTATTCTTTATTAAAGGGGCTCGAGCCGACGGAAGGGACAGCGGGGGGGACTGAAGTCCCGCGGTCGTCCCCGCTGAGGCACGAGAGACCTGACTCTTTCAATGCTTTGCTATTTAATCTTGGGTATTTTTTTAATGAGCTGTAAAGAAAAAAAAAAAAACTCATGTGGCAACCCTGACGCTCTTTGCCTTGAAATAATCGACAAAGAAAATCGATTACATTCTGTTCGTTCGATAATATAGTCGGTTTAAACTACACCTTTAAAGAGAGAGTTTTTCCTATATATAATGAGCTATACTATTATTTATGAGCCGATGTTAAATTATATATCGAAATAAATAAGTCGAGACCTATTTTTTAGGTTGATTATTTTGAGCGATATACATAGAGTAGCTCTAATTTTATTAGATAACTTAGTTACAGGAGCGTTATCTGTGTTACGTGTATAAGTGATAGAATTAAGAGAGGATACGATGTTATGAGCTTATAGTCATTCTGAGTATTTTGCGATATTATTGAAGATTTAAGGCAGTATCGAGGGTAGCCTTCTATGGTATATATTTTTAAAAAGGAGCTTCGTTTCGTATGTAGTATTAAGCTGAATGCTCAGTGGACGTCATAACTTCACTTCGTGGGAGATTTGACGTAAGCTTTACGTACACTGCGTGGGATGCACAAGTATTATGTGGGATTATATATATAATATATAATATATATATAATATATATATAATATTAATATATATTATTATATATAATATATTATAGTATATAGTAATTATATATATTGATATATTATTAAATATTATTAGATTATTATAATAGTAATAATATTTATTAGATATTAATATTATATATATATTAATATTATATATATATTAATAATAGTAGGAAACTTATAGATATATTCAATATGTTCGATTATGTTGCGTAATAAGAATTCATTGGAAATCTGATCAAATTGAACTGTCGAAAATATAGTGCAAAAAATCTTATTTGCAAATGAAACTAACTCTGACAGATCAAAGGAGAGATTATAGACTATTAGCTCATCATAAATAAAGTTTTTTTTTTCAGATTTTTTTATTAATCTGTATAAGTGTTTAACATGCTCTTTTGAAGGCTACTAACATCTTTTTTGATAACTCTCATATCAAAATTAGTTAATAATGATTAATAGTGCCTATTATATTGGCATTTTTTGAGCAATCTAACAAATCTTTTGAACTGGAACGCAATAAAAGTTTGATTTATACATATCTTATGGCTATATTTCATATGTATGGAGTGCGTTTTATGACTAAAACAACGAGAGAAAATTTAACATTATTATTGTCTCATTGATCCTTGTCGCTAATAATAATTGAGTGCGACTGTCCTGAGATAGACAGAGATGAATGATTATAATGAATATTTTTTATTTTGATATGCCCTGCAAAGAAATTTATAAACGCTTAGATAAAGAGGAGTGGATAATTATAACAACTTACTAGACTAATCATAATATCGAGACTATATTAATTATTGAACGTCGCTTTGATTATACGTATAGTATTACTCGTAATAAATTAATTGATACAGGTATTATATATGTAGTTATCTATATATATTTATTTACGCTATATATAGTGAAACTGTAATATAATAAAGTATAAGTATTAATATATTTTACTTTATTATTCGTAAGGCATCTTTATGATATGTAATTTAATGATATTAATACTCATAAGTAGTAGCTTAGAACTCTAACTATAGGTGTAACTTAATATGAGAGTCTATGTATATAGTATATACCTACTATGTATAAATAGTACTTAAATTATAGTACTATAGGTATGTATGAGTTATATATTATAACTTACTATATACCTAGTAGTAGTAGGTTCATTACGTATACGATGCTAGATCAATATAAGGAATAGTTATAATCGTATATTATGGCCAAACTATCATAAACTACATGTAAAGGGCCATTGCATGTAATCTTATGCGGCAGCTGTCTATTAAGTAAAAGTTACGGGCTAGTTTAAAGCAGCATAGTGGATCATAACTTAGGGTTACTTTACGGCCACTGAGGTCAACCGAGCCCCCTCAAAATGGGAGTGTAATTTATAACCCTTTTTAGGGAGGTTCGAGCGATGGGGAGGGATGGCGAAGGGATCGGTAGGGGGGGACGTTTCATCCGGAGGGTGGATGGTCGGAGGAACCCCCTCCGGAGGAACACCCAAAGACCAAAGAGCGAGGGTTCCGGAGACCATTTCCGCGAGGGGGGGGATATAGTCCCACGTAGTCGCGCATCGACTAGTTAGGGCCAGAGAAAACCACTCCGACTTCCTGACCATCGGGACGTAGACTACCGCTGGGTATTCGTTCGTGATATACACCCAAAAACAATAAATCCCAAATGAATGAAGGAAAAAATCCCAACAATCTATTCGTACTCTATAAATCTCAAAAACCATTTGGGACATTTATTCGCAACAATCTATTTATACGTAAGTAATAGATATATTGATATATAGTATATATTTATATATTATATTTCTAATATTATATATATAATACTATAGTATATATATATATAATATATAATAATTATTAGATAAATATAAAAATAAACATATTAATTTATATAGTATAGTATAGTTTTAATATATATACTTATATATATATATATTTATATATACTATATTATTATATATATATCTTAGTTATATATATATATATTATATATTTAATACTACATTATATATAAGTTATTATATATATATAGAATATATTATATATTAGTATATATATATTAATATAAAATTATATATATAATATATATATAATATATATATATATATATTATTAATCTATACTAATAATAATATATTTATACTTAGACGCATAGACCGTTAAATTAACCAACTTACTGACATTCATTCAAGTATCCCCCCCATAATTAACGTGTAACCCTATAGAAGTGAGTCTGACGTTGGACTATGTAAGTTCACCGCGCTTCGGTATTTATCTACAATACGTAACGAAGCTCCTTTGGAATGTAAATCTTTCCATATATTTATATTATTATATATAGGTGTATACTAAAATTAGGACTAATATTAATATTGTGATTCTATTACAGTAATAAATTATTTTTATATTTTATATCTATATCTATTAGAGTCACTATATATATAAAAGTATAGTATATATTATTGAGGAAAATATTACACAGGGGAGGAGGGGTAGGTATATCATATATATAATATATTTATATACTGTATATAGTATATATAATATATTATATATATATATACTTTAACTTTTGAAACATGAGGAAAAGTAGATTAATAGAAAATTTTTTGAGCTTCACCAAAAGATTTTAAACTGTTACATTTAAATTTTTTTTAATTTTTATAGGTATTTATTTGATATCAAAATTAATTCGATTTTCCAATATATCGTATCACATTCCAAACTTTACTTAAATAAAAAATAATTTTCTTATTCATAATATCCAAAAAAATTAATATATATAATTTATTAGAAAACAAATTATATAACTCAAATATTCTGCCCATACCAACATCCGCCATTTAATAATTGCGCGATGGAATGTTTTCAAAAATCGTGGTTTGCGGATGTCGATGTTACAATATTTACTAATAGCACACAGCACGCCACACAACACACAACAACCTATTATTATATATATATATAATATAATATATATAATTAATTTAATATATATATAATATATATATATTATATATTATATATATATATATATTATATAATTATTATAATTATAATATATATATATATATATATAATTATATATATATATATAATATATATAAACCGGAAAACATCCTTATCCAAAATGCATTCACTATCAACTATTTATTTATTTAATATTTAGGTATTCGAATATTATATATATCATATATAAGTAATAGTATATGTACGTATCATATATATATAGTTAACTTCATATATTATAGTAATGGTACGTAGTAACTATAATAGATATATATTAGTATACGCGATCGAGTGGCGATAGCGTCAGTCATCTATTTGATGCGGAGATGACTGACCAAATGAGATAAAATAGTAAATCAATTCCTTTTTTCAATTTCTTTTTATTGTAAATTTTTAAATTATAATATATATAAATATATAATACTATATATAGTATATATATATATATATATATATATATATTTATAATAAGATAATATAATATATATATATATATATATATATATATATATATATAGAATGCGTTGAAAAAAGGGGATCAGTTAAAATGAATTAATATTAATATAACATGCCCAGGTAATCTCTAAATTTTTCGGATCAATTGCTAGCACGCATTATCAGTACTTGTTTTATCATTCGGAAGGTTCCGGGCTAGACGATCCTTAATGAAGCTATCCACATGTGGAGATATAACATTACAAAGTCTAATCTCTATGTTTGTCGCTCTGAAGCCTATTTGAGCGATTTGTTTCTCGTATTAAAGCCTCGGAGCCTTTAAAATTTCGTTCAAAGCTTGGTAACTCTGCAAATATAATAAAACTTAATAAAGAAATTCTACATTCGGTAAATAATATTATTAGAGTCAGTGAAATACAAGCGTAATTTTACTTTTTTTTTTACAAAAATAAGTCATTAAAGTTCCTTACTTTAGTTATAATTAGATACACTTTACAGTAATTCAACGTATAAAGAAAAGTTTAAACATTTAGAAAAAAAATGGCAAAAATTTAAGTTTTCTTGAAAATAAATATATATTTAATGGGAACTACTTTGAAAAGTTCCTAATTATTAACATCCTATCCATTATTATTATCATTATCATTACTCATCATTATTTTATATTATTTATTATTGTTATTATTTGGTTTTATTGTGTTTGTTTTATAATTATTATTATTTTATTATATTATTATTTTATTACTTATTATTAATATTATTATTATTGATTTATTATTATATTATTAATTATTATTATTGAAATTTGATTTTTTCCTGTTTTTTTTAATTTCTTCGTTTATCAACCCATTATTTCAATTTTTGGTGAGTTACCCTTTTCTTAAAAAAAAACCCTAACTTCGGGCCATATCATATATATATATATATATATAGTAGTTATATATATTAATAATAATATATATATATATTAATATATATATATATATTATATATTCATATATAATATAGTAGTAATATATATATACCTATATAAATATATACTATCATATATATATATATATTCAGAGCTGGGCGTTTGCGCGACCAAGTTCCGCGCCTAGGCGCCTTGCGCCTATGGCGCACTATCAATTCGTAGGCGCAAAGGCGCAATTAGGCGCAACAATTTTAAAAAGGCGACTAAGCAAAGGGCGCACAGCAATATCTGTTGCGCCTATAGCCGCCTATGAAACAGGAAACAAAGCATTTTTTTTACCCTTAAAAGTTAGAGCTTAGAAGCAGCGTGGCAAACTTGTTTCATTCTAAAAACCAGTGTAAACATTTATATATAGTTATATTATATATATAATTATATATATATATATATATATATACCATATATATATATATAACTATATATTATATTTATATATATATATATATATATATATATATATATATATTATATTATATATATATATATATATATACTGGTTCAGTAGTTAGTTTTTAACTACAAATAAATTGCAACTATGGCTCTGAAAGATTTTCACTTCTGGCGCCGCTCGAGCTGAACCTCCAGGGGGAAAAACATGGATCACAAGGACATGGAAGAGGAAAAGGACGTGTAGATATTAGTCTACGGTTTCATTTAATTACAAAAATTTAATAAGTGTCGTTTTTCTTTCCTTATAAAGCATGCATTTATTAACGCACTACAGTTACTTTGCAAAAAATTTGAGCGAACATTAGCCTCCAGCCGGCGAAAAGTCGTCGGCCAAAGGCGCATAGGCGCAATAATTTCTAAACTAGGCGCATAGATGTGACCAAAAATATAGCGCATAGCGCGCTTAAAGCGCACTAGGTCCGGGGGCATAGGCGCATAGGCGCAGGCGCACTCAAAAAAATATAGGCGCGCCCAGCTTGATATAATATAATATATATTATATAGTATATATATAATATATATATAGTATCTATATATATATATATATAGTATATATATATTAATATATATATACTGACTAATATCATATATATATATATATATTATTATATATTATATATATAATATAGTAAAATTTTTCTAATAAAGGTTTCCCACTAAGGGCTGATTGAAGAAGTTATTTCATATGGTTGTGGATTAAGAAGAGTGGGTTGTGGGAATAAGCAAAACAGTGTTACCAGAGCAAATCGCAATAAGTCATCATGGAAATAGTGAAGAGTGGCTGTCCCAACCAGGGTTCAGAGCTGGGGCACCATATTGGTTCCAATATGTATAAATGAATTTAACAGGCTTAAATGCAAGGTTTCTAAGGTTTGCAGATGGAAACCAAAAGTGCACGACCTCAGTTTTAGGAATAGTGAACGGATGTATTAAGGATTCGAGAATGAAATCTATGCCGAATAAAATTTCTAGTATGGGTGGCGCAGATAAGGTGGCAAATGAATTTTAATAGTGAAAAAGTGTAGTTCTTCACCTTAGGATATCTCTAATAAAAGTTTTAAACTACGATTATGAGGGGGGATTGTGCTTGAAACGTCTGTGGGACGTCAAGAAATGAAAGATTTATAAGCATTATTTGAAAGTAGCCTAATGCAATTGGTTATGGATACCAGGGAAAAAGCTAATAAGGATGCTGGGAGGCAATAATAGCAATCGCAATGGTTGTTTCAAGACCAAGAAGTGATAAGTATAACTGTAATTATAGCTATGTTCGGTACGCACATAATAGAATATTGGTGCGCACAAAGTATTTTGGGTGAAGACCCGCTTAGTTGTTAGAAAGAAACGTCTGACTTAATAGATCCATACTCTAGGATGATATGAAGTGCGACGGGTTGTACACTGTCACAACTCACAGATAAGATTCAGATTCGTTCGCGGTGTTGGAAGGAGTAAGGAGATAGTGAAGCGAGAACGGTTGAGTAGAGATTAAGATAATGTTTTTTTCTGTAGAACAGGAGGTTGATTTTCTCAGAGATCGGACTGATACCACAAGTATCTATCAAAAGTTTGGATTAGCAATGTCGCTATTGGATAATAAAAGGAGAACGCAAAATAAACTATTCTTCCATAGTAGAGCACCGGACGGGAGACGCAGGCGAGCGCACACAGAAGAATTAAGAAAGAAGAGCAATGGCCATCTTGATGATAAGAAAGCATTTCTTTTCAGCTAAATAGGGTTGTTTAAATTTGTGGAAATGGTTTGCCCACAGGAGGTTTCATTATAATTGTGTGTGTAATAATATATATATATATTAGTATTCATATATATATATATATATATGATATAGTATTATATATTAATATATACTATATATATATATATTATATAGATATATATATTATATATATATATATTATATATTATATAGTATATATAGTATATATATATATATACTCTAAATGTCGAAATGGGGAACCCGGGAAGCTGTAGCGATTACTGGCTGAAATAAATCCCAGTTAACTACTTTAATGGATATAGTATATACTTATACCTATACTATAGTATTATATTATATATATATATATCATATCTTATATATATATATATATAATATATTATATATATATATATATATATATATTGTATATAATATATATACTATAATATATATATATATATATATTATATATATATATATATATTTAATATATATATATATGTAATTATATATATATATATTTATCATATATATATATATATATATAATATATATATATATATATATATATATAATATACTAGATATATTATATTATATATATTATATATATATTATATATATAATATATATAAGCATATATATATTATTTATATATATATTATATATATATAATATATATATATATATATTAGTATATATATATATATATATATATATATATATATATATATATAATATATAAGTATTTATTAGTACTAATATATATATATACTGTATATATATATATATATTATATTATAATAATTATAAATATATATTATATATATATATTAATATATATATTATATATATATATATATATATATTATATTATATAATACATATACATATATTATATTATATATATATATATACTTTGAAATACTTCAATATGGCTGCTACTCATATTGAAGTATGGATGACTTATGTCTATTGTCCTAACAGATCGATCGAATAATATCAAGCAGCTGATTCAATTATTTATTTTACCATCTGATTTTTTAAAATTGAATCGTGATAGTTTTAAACACAAGATTTTGTTGCTAAAACTGGTAGCATTGTTTTATATCGAGCGTAAGCACAATGACAAAAACGATAAGCTTTCTAAATACAAACAGCTCATCATCTATATCTATTGGAAAAATATAGCTATGTAAACCTAAAGCAATTTAGGGCCTAACTTACTCACCAACTATATATTTTTTACGATCTCGTACAATCTGTTCACACTGCACACTACTACACTCTAGTATGCGCACACACGGTCTCTTGACATTAACATACATTCATTCTCACCACACCTTTACACGTAACATCACGCATACATACACACTCACAAACACACACATGTTTCTCAACCACACACCCACACACATCACCACTCTGGACCAACACACACCCACTCCCAAACAACACACCACAAATACTATTATAGCTCATATATAGTAGTATATATATTAAAGTAAATATATACATATGTATATATTATATATACTACTCGCTATATATAGTCACTTTATATATATAATATATATATATTACCAGTTTATATATATATATAAGTATATAGTATATATAAGAATTTATATTGAAAGTTATATAGATTTTTTTTTATCATTTCTTTATTCGGTAAAGGAAAGTTCATTAGAATATCGTTCGCCGGTTTTTTTTGGGGACTTCGGCTAATTCAAGTTTCGCCTGGACTGAATAATTTCAGTATGGTAGCGTCCCAGTGTAAACACCCCAAAAGGACTGGCTCTCTCGGCCGATTACTTAGTGCAATGCTTCAACATGTTTTTTCGCATCACGATTTGAAGAATTTTTGGAATTTGAGTATTATTTTATATTCTATCTTTATTTACAGATGGAACAAATTTTCAAAAAAGTCAATGTTTGAATAATAAGCCTGTTATTTTATTTTGGTCTTTTTTTTTGATTAATTGAGGGTCTCTTCTTTCATTTATTTTGATTCTTATATTGTGCTTAGTAAAGCACAATCTTGTAAATTGTATTCATTGTTTCTTTTAAGAGCTAGAAGCTAAACTTTGTTAATACTACTTTAAAAATAAATGAAATAAAAGAGAATTATTTTTTGAATTTAACAACATAAGAAAGTTATTAGTAATTATATTTTATTTATTATTTCCTTAAAGATACTATTTTAATTTGATGAAATAATAAATGATTCTTGGGCACACCTAAATAATGAAATATGAATAAATAATTTGGTTGTACAAAAGGAATGATAAATCTGAAGTGCCTACAGTTTCATGTTCTATCTTATAATGTGTATTTATTATATATTAAAGTATCGGTATCGGTTTCGGTATCGGTACCTAAAAAAAATAGTATCGGTATTGGATCGGCTCTTTTTGGTTCGGTACGCCCCATCCTAATTATATAGTAATCAGTATATACTATAGTATATATATAATATTATAATATAATATTATATAATATATTAATATTATATATCTATATTTTATATAATTACTATATTTATATATATACTACATACAAACTATATTATATATAATGATTATATATAATACTATATATATTTATAATATTATATAATATATATATATATATATATATATATAATATATATATTCTCATTCATTTGTTTCAATATATCACATCTATCATAATCATCATCTCATCATCATCATATTCATCATCACACTCCACACTTCTACAATCATGCGTAGAATGCACCGGAACAGAAAAGTAGAATAGAAGAATATGACGACAAAGTCAAACGCAATAGCAGCTTACCGGCCCCCTATATTGCTTTTAGTGAGAAGCTCGCGCAGTCAGAAATTCCCTCCTAGAAGACTTCTACGCGCGCGAACAGACCCGCACTACGGCTATCTCGTCAATGTGTGGGTGTCATCCCTTGGCCAGGTGCGGCACAACATCCCGTCACAAAAACCCGCCATTCTTCCTATTTATTGCACTCTTTCTTCTTCGCCTCTGACAACTACATTTCTCTCTCAAGGCATTCGTTAGCTGAACTCAATCCAATTTTCTTCGATCTCCCAGATGGTTCAGGATTACCAGACACTCACAACTATATATTTTCGCTTAACAGCCGACTATCAATCCATTCTATTCCATATGACCAAGTACCATTCTTCAACGTACTTTTATTTAATTCTATATTTAACTTCTTTCTTCTACACCGGCAGAACGCTCTGAATAGGTTCATTCTCATTTATCATTCTTCTCTAACTACATGCTCCTAAGTAGGTCTCTGACACATTGTACTTTAAGATCTATATTACCATCTTTTCATACCATAGTCCTCACTCTATGCATTAACACAGGCACAAATACCCTTATTTAAGTTCCTAGCTCACTCAAGACTTTGTCTATTTACATCACCAAGGATTTAATTGCACCATCACCCTTTATACCATTCACATTTTCCTACTACTCTCGCATCATCCTTTCCTTTCACGACGAACATATATACAAATATTTAAGCTCAGAGTACTTGTTGCCACTGCTCACGTCATCTTAACATATACTTCACTCGAGCTGTCTAGCTCAACAACCCTATTACTATCTTATCTCGTTATACTTTCAAACCCTCTTTTTAACTCCTCGCGAAATCTTCTGACTCTAATACTCTAAAATCTCTTTCAGATTTGACACACCAAACAAATCATAACCATTAATATAGTAGGTGCAGCATTCACACCTATCTCTCTCCTCACACGACTACCATGCCACTGCACCGCATCTTTCATAACCTCCATCCAATACACTACCAAAACCTAAGAATTACCAGAAAAGCACACATAACCCATCCGGCTCACTGCCTATTAATATTGAAACCAATCACTTTCTATTCGATTTATTCTTACATACACGCTTCACTATTTCGCCATTCATACTTTTGATTCCATTCAGAGACCTACCACCAACACCGACCATATATCCCTAGCACATGCATATATATATATAGTTATATATTATTCTATAATATATATAAAATATTAATATATATATATATATATATATATTAGTATATCATATATATCTATATATATATATATATATATATATATATATTATATTTATATATATGGGACAAGTCAACCCAGCTCTTCTTGAAGGAGAGTCCATGAATTTTCGTCTCATGATGAATCGAAAAATCGTAGAGATTCTATTCATTAAGCATTTCTGCTAAATCGTCATATCTCTTTTCCCCTTATAATGGAGAATGCTTAAATGAACCCGTTCTGAAGCTAGTATCAAATGGTCAACAGGGAAAATGATTGACAGGTCATTTGGTCGACATTTTAAAAAAAAAAATTTCGGGTTCTCTAAGAATCCAACAACTGAACTAGCTCCTAACTAACCTAACCTACCTACTGACGCTGAACCTAACTTAACTGTAACTTAACCTAACCTAACCTATCCTAGCGCCTGCTGCGGGCTGTACGGGTATTTTTTTTTTTTTGATGTCTTGTCGGCCATTTTCCCTGTCGACCATTTAGGCTACAGTAGTCTCCCCCCCCCCTCATTATTGCCATACTTTCTCCTATGGAGCAGACCTATTTTTAACTTTTATTTATTTATTTTATTTAACTTTTTAACTCTAAAGTTTACAGCTGCGCAATTTTGAGAGAGAGAGAGAGAGAGAGAGAGAGAGAGAGAGAGAGAGAGAGAGAGAGAGAGAGAGAAGAGAGAGAGAGAGAGAAGGAGAGGGGGAGAGAGAGAGAGAGAGAGAGAGAGAGAGAGAGAGAGTTGCATATATAACAAACACATTTAATTAAGAAAATTACTTTAGCACACACTCACGCACAAACACAAAAACTCTTCGCTTGGAGTTCAATTATTTTCCGCCATAATAAAAAGGAACGATTCCTTATCAAAATGCGACTCCTCATCTATTTTAGTTTTTTTTATCTTTTTGTTTTTGTTTTTATTTTTGCTTTTTTTGTTTTTATTGTTTTTTTCTTTTTTTCATTCAATTAGGCTGAAGTTGGATGGCTCTCGAAAAAGGGTTTTTTTAGGTTTTTGTTTTTCTTCTTTTTTGAAGCTGCTGTGATATTGGCCTTTACGAAGAAGGCTTTTTAAGAAGCTAAAATATACACTTAGGAGTTAATGTTTTGTTCCAATATTTTTTTTTTTGGTTTTGTTGAAAAGAAATGCTGATATTAACATAAAAAAATATATAAGTAAATGTTAGCAATAAGAAATATTATTTTTTATTAAGAAAACTAGCTGGAGATTTAAAATAATTTATGTTTTTCTTAAACAATTATTTTAAAATTTTGATTATCAGTGTGAATCAATTTTAAACAAACTGTTTACTGTAATTAATATCTCCTCCGTAACCCTAAGCAGTACAACTTATTACCTAGGCATGCATGCACGCATGCTCTGAAGCACAACTTTTTTGACCTCAGGTGGAGTACTTTCAGAGCCATACTTAGAATTAAACTCTGAACTTATAGGAAACAAATCTTTGGAAGAAA
>JABUQX010087804.1:65000-102500 GCA_015478945.1 Trachelipus rathkii
TCAGTCTTTCTCTTCGCTCTTTATTTTAGTCTTCCTGTCTTCCTGTCTTTCTGTTTGCCATTCTGTCTGTTTAGCATTATGTCTTATTTGCTTGTCTATTAGCTCTGTTTCGTATAAATCAGACTGGGCGGGTCACGATTAATTATCCTATGCTTCTCATTTAGCCTTTCTCGTCGCTCTCGATCTTTATTTAGTCGCTTTCTGTTTGCCTCTCTTATAGTCTGTTTGACCTTCTGTCTGCTTGGCTTTCTGTCTGTTAACCGTTTTGTCTGTTGTTGTCATTTTTGTTATCTGCTTGTCTGTCAGCTGAGTTTTTGTATAAAACAGGACTGGTTCGTAATGATATTATGCCTCTGCTCTTATTTAGTTGCTTCTCTCGCTATTTAGATTTCAGTCTTTCTGTCTGTTTGACTTTCTGTCTGTTCTACCTTCTTTCTGTCTGTTTGCCTTTCTGTCAGTTTGACAATTTGTCTATTTCCTTTTCTGTTAGCCTGTTTCGTATAGACAGATTGGGCGTCACGATTAATTATCCTGTTCTCTCATTTAGTCTTTCTCTCGCTCTTTATTTTTGTCTTTCTGTCTTTCTGTCTTTCTGTTTGCCATTCTGTCTGTTTAGCATTATGTCTGTTTGGCATTTTTTTCTATTTCTTGGTCTGTTTAGCCTGTTTCGGTATAGAAAGATTGGGCATGCCACATTAAGTTTATCCTGTTGCTTTATTGAGTTCTTTTTCTCAGCTCTTGTATTTCAGTCATTTCTGTTGTTTGACCTCTGTCTGTTTTGGGGGGGGGGCCCTGTTTTTTTCCCCCTGGGGTCTGTTTTGATCCTTCCTGTCTTTCTGTTTGCCATTCTGTCTGTTTAGCATTATGTTTATTTGCTTGTCACGATTAATTATCCTATGCTCTCATTTTAAGTTCCTTTCTCTCGCTCTCGATCTTTATTTCTGTCTTTCTGTCTTCTCTGTTTCCTGTTCAGTGTCTGTTCGTACCTTCTTTCTGTCTGTTGCCTTGTCTGCTGTTTGCTTTCTGTCTGTTTGAACTTTCTGTCAGTTTGGAACTTTGTCTATTTTCTTGTCTGTTATCCTGTTTCGTGTAGACAGATTGGGAGTCTCATTTAGTCTTTCTCTCGCTCTCGATCTTTATTTCAGTTTTTCTCTGTCTGTCTGTTTGCTTTTCTGTCTGTTTTGACCTTCTGTTCGTTTGACATTTTGTCTATTTCCTTGTCTGTTAGCCTGTTTCGTATAGACAGATTTGGGCGTACACGATTATATCATGATCTTTCTTATTTCATTCTTTCTTCGCTCTGTTTGTCTGTCTATCTGTTTATATATTTCTATGTATGTATCCCTGTCTGTTTGTCTTTCTGTCTGTTTACCTGTCTTTTGCATGTCGGTTTGAATATCTGTTTGTTTGTTCGTTCATTTGGCTGTTATTTTGTGGTGTTTATATGTCTTTCCGTTGTTTGATCTTTTAGTTCACACCTCAAGGGCATATCCCTTTTCTAGGAGGGGAACTTCTCTAGGTAATATATACCTAGTTCGACTTAGAGATCGAATCCGGGCCCAGGGGCAATTTGCTCTCCTTTCTCTGCAATTTCATATCGTAGTCTTTTCAAATGGATGTTTTTCTGTAAATTTTTTTAAAAAAAATTTTAATAAATTAATAGATTTTTTTGCCAAATGCTGACCAATGACATATTTTTGAAAGGAATTTAAAAAAAAGAAAGAAAAACTAAAAATATATAATAAAGGGAATATTTTTCCCTACTTTACTTCAATATATTTTTAACATTCAAAATTGAAATATAGACATTAGAGAGTAGATAGAGGAGGAGAGAGAGAGAGAGAGAGAGAGAGAAGAGGAGAGGAGAGAGAGAGAGAGAGACGTCCTTTTTACCAGCTATGACTTAATTAGTTTATGTCCTCACTGGAATCCTTAACTATTACTGAATGTTCGAACGACCAAAGCATCTATTCAACTCTATCATTTCTCTTCAATTTTCATAAGAGGTAATTCGCAGTCCAAGTAGAATTAATGGCACCTTTGACTGTTAGCTATTTGTAAGTATTTAGAAACCATTTAAGCTGATTTCTTGAAAGTTTCCTCTATCGAAGTCTTAAAGCTTTTACATTGCTGCTGATATTTATTTTAAGTGGAAAGGATGCTAACAAAACTGTTTCCGAGGCTGGATAGAGGCTGTCCTAATAACATTGGGATGCACTGGCTGAGTTTCATCCCGTATGAGGCTTGCTGAAAATTTATGAATGAATCAATGAATTTCTTAAGAGAACAGTAGAAGAAGCAAGATTATTGTAGTGGATCCCGTGTTGCAACCTAGCCCTTGACATCTTTTGAATCTCTCTACACACATCCCTTGAAAGTGATAATTAACCTTTGACAATACGTTTTTGAATTTTCATATATCTTCATCTTGTACTGATGTATATAACAGGTTTGGAAAGATATTGATTTCATTATTCTAGTAAATCTGGCTTAAAGTTCGTGTTGAGCTGCTATGAACATAAGTGCATTGCATATAGGATTTAGTAATGGTAGTAATGCAGCTTTTAAGTTTTGTGTTCAGCCATCTATGAACAAACGACATTCAGCAGGGTTATGTTCCATTAAAGTAGATGCAAATTAACTCTCCACAATTTTACAATAACATAAGTTCACGCTTATATCAAAGTAAATTGCAAATTTTGTATGCCTATTGCTGTAAACAGTACCAGTGTAACTTAGCAAGTTCTAAATCTTTGATTATATCTCACATAACTTTAATTAGGCTCATGAAGCTATATATTCGGTGTATTTAGATGTCATGTACACTAAGACGCATTATAGAGAACTTCATGAGATTTAACCATCTCATACAGCTCATCAAAAAAGTGAGGAAGTTCACGTAAGTATCTTTTTGCGGATGTCGGTATTACTCGTGCATTATTGATAAAGTCGTTAGCGTAATACTCTACTTAATTAGCATTATACATAGCTTATTTCTATACTCATATATATTTATTAATATTAACATTAACATATATACCTTAAAGCAGTATTAAAATTCAAGTTAAATCAATAGGAGGTTAGTTTAACCTATACATCACAAAGGGCTTTAGGTTATGCTTTTATTGGTTTTATCTTAGCTTGGTGATTTGTTTTTATATTGCATATTTACATACCTTAAAAGCGTAAATCTCCAGTAATACATAAAAGAAGGTGTTACACTAGTCACCAAAAGGGATTAGTATGATAGCTATATATTGATTTATACTCATGCTTTAACGTGACTTAAAAACTCAATATGTATTTACTGAGCTTAACTCATAATAATGCTTTTAACTGCTTTACACTCGTTTACTTATTATAACATATTATATGTATTCTACTTTATTAATATTTTATTTATTTATTATATTATTTTATTAATTATATTATTTTATATTATTATTTTTATTATTTGTTTAATTACTTATTATTTAAATTTTATAAAATAATTGAGTAATGTAAGAAAAAACACATCGTTTATATACTCATCACCGTGGTCTGTTATATATACCTATTTTATTTAATAATTGTACTACGAATTTTTATTAAAAAACCTTATAATAATTATATAATTTATAATATATATTATATTATAATATCATATATATATACTATAATTCTATTATATATTATAATATATATATATATATATATTATATATATATGTATATATATTATATATATATATATATTATATACTATTAATATATATAATATATATATATATATATATATATTATATATATTATATATTATATATATATTATATATATTATATATATATATATTATATATATATAAATATATATATATATATATAATTATATATATATATATAATATGTAGTATATATGATATATATATACAGAGAAACACATGGAAATTTAAAATAAAATGAGTTTATGTATTCAGAGAGATATAACGTTTTGTATTTCATTTTTTAAATAGAAATATATTTTTTCTATGGCTGAAATTGTAATGATGTAAAAGAATATTGACTATACGATTATCTTTTTTACTTGTACGCTCTCTCATATTATTGCTAACATCTTTTGAACATCTTTTACTCAAGTTTCCTCATATCTTACCTCACCGTCAAATCTTCAAATATGCCTTTCACCTACTATATTATATGAATTGATACTATATATCAGAGTAAAGGAATCCTGACATATATTATTGGATATTGTTATATAGTCGAGGACGGATACATGGCTGAGCTCTGTATATGCAGAGTAGGATTTTCTGTACATATCGTTTTTTCTTATATCACACAATTATACATTTATATTTAATATATTTTATTAATATTTTTAAAGGTAATATTAAATGATTATTACAATTAAATTTTTAAGAGTTCAAGAATAATCATTATGTAGTAATATACTATACGTTATTATTGGCTCTATATAATATCTATATATATATATATTATATATATATAAACTGGAAATCTAATGTCTGTTGAGGGTGGATGTGACGAGGCAATGTGAATATGAAAGCAGGTTCTCTTCTTACCTACTCAAACTTATAACAGATAAGTTATTATTCGTTAATAGCGAACACATACTATATAAAAAGCAGTTATTATTTTTACTCGCATCCATGAGATTTTATTGTTGTGCCTCTTCATTTTCATGTATCAGGTAAAATGGATTTGGGCTTTTAGTATAATTTATACAACTATATGGTCAAGGATTCACACTGTCATATTTTTCTCATTGGAGTTGAGGTTAGTGACTGTGTACATTATTTGATAATGACACAACTATATCTAGTTTGATTGAGGTTCTGGTTGGCTTTCGATATCCTCCACAAAGAGAGACTTAGGTTCCTAAGTGCCCCTTACTCAATAATAATTACTAGATAGTGAGAACGTATATACAAATGCTGTTATTTTTCACGAGATCTGGAAGAAATCTGTGGTAGACTCACTTTAACAAGGACATTATATTGCATAGATTACTAAATGCAATATTATGCGTATATGCTTCTTTCCAATTCTTTGTAAATCCTGGTTCTTGCACAAGTTAATTTATACTATAATATATTCGCACGATAAACAGGTAATCGTAAGTGAGAGCTTAATTGAAGTAAAAGGGACGGAGTTACAGGAGATTAGGGATTACTCGAATGTCACTATTACGATGAAATCATACATCTATTGAGAGAGTAAGTCTCTAATATAACATGATATATATACTGTATATTCTCTGGTCTTCTAAGAAAAAACCACGAAAAGAGATAGTGACAATCTGGAGTAAGTGACTTTGATAGATTATTAAATTTTCATATAGAGTCACGTTAGGAAGAGCCCTTATCTAGGTTATTACACATCCTTCTCACTAATAATTATCTATATAATATATATCTGTTAGTAATTTATCCTCGTTATTATCACAATGTTGGGGATATTGATATCTCGATAATTCCTTGTAGTGGAAATAATTACTGTTTCAACTTCATCTTATAGGATATATTATTATACCATGTTCCATTCACCACAAGACAGTTCGTTGCTGTCTTCATTTCCAATAATGACGTCATCGCCTGATCCACCCCATGATTTTACTCAATCTATCTATTATACATAGTAAGATAGGTCATTACCAACAATTTGATAAACTCAGGTATTATGAGAGCTAATAACAGCCGTTGATAGTAAGTGCTTAAACTTTACTTATTAATATATTAAGAGTATATCTAAAATTATAGGAAAATATCGCTGGATATAATAATATTCTTCGTATCTACAGTAATTGGTAGAAGTGAGCTTCTCATCGTATGAGAGTAAGGAGATCTGAGAGAGTCTAAATGTCAGTTTGATACCTCGGAATATGTCGATTTTAGTGCTTGTCCGCTTCGATTTGATCCGTTATACGTGGCTCTTAGTATTCATTGTATGTTTCTTGTCGTCTCTATATAGTCCTTTGGAGAGCATAAGTAGAACGCTATAGATTGTGAGGATATGAGTGGTGATTAATTAGGAGTTCAGAGGTCTGGACATATTACTTTCTTTTTAATTGCTCATCCATATAACTTCTATTAAGCATCAAATTAAGCAACTGGACGAAATAGGTGGAGGTTTGGACGATTCAGGGAGCAATAGAGTGCAGGGGTAGTGGACATAACATGTATGAAGTGAAAACCTGGTTAGAGGATATACTACGGGGGAGTAGTTTGGATTTTCGTGATTTATATTAGTAATATTGCTAGATAATCCCTTTCCATCTTGGGTTACGGAAGCTTGGGAAATGTCATAGATAGCCTCAGATGATACTGGGTGCATAAGTTTGGATTGTTCGCGCGATGCGGTTGTGTTGTTAACTAATTATCAATGAGCACATTTGAGAGGAGTTCGTGAGATCTTAAAGTTTCTGGGAGAGTTGGCCGGCTGAAAGGCGTGTGGTGGAATATATATGTGATAACTAACATCTGGCTTGGGCATAATATTAAGCTAATGCTGCTGGTGTGAATTTTATTAATAGGGCATTATACATAGTCTGACTTGAGTACTATAAAGGGTACTGTGATTTGCATTGTATCACGCATAAGGTCCTGGTGTGGGGTGGTCATAGGGAGAGAATAGATGAGTACAGATAATTTATCTACTACTTAACATATTATACGCCTAATCTCGCACAGACGGGGACGAGAGGAATAGAAAGGAAAATGCCAAATATCCTTGTATGGGCGAGCTTCTGGTCGTCTCAATGTAACATTTTTTTCATTGATAATTACTATTACTTATATATTTCAGTATAATTACTCTCTTTTTTTTCCTTTTCGTTAATAAAAAATTTTAAAACATATTATGTGAGGTATATTTTGCAGGAGAGTTACAGGCGACATTGCAGTGTGTTGTTCCATCTACTTAATTTTAGGTAAGAAATAATTTTGTGTTTCATGGCCTATTTCCATGGAGTCTGCTCGAAGGCTACTATTATATACAGATACTTTTATTCTTATGAACAATAATTAATACTTCTTGGCCCCTTCGATATCCATTTAGGCCTGCTTTTATACGTATATCTATATTTTAATCACGCTTTACCAATATCATTCACTCATAACATACTCATCTCATGAATACATCTCGAGCATTAACGTCTTATTTTAATAATGATGCCGTGGATAGTATTTCCTGCAGCTAATTATCTTGAAATAGTAGTATTACTATCCTCAAATTACCTAGTTCTTATAATATATAGAGCTTTTTAACCTCATTATTATTTCCACGCCTCCTTATTATACCTTGCAGTGTTATATACTATATATTATATTATAATATATATATAATTATATATATATATATATATATATATAATATATATATATATATATTATATATATATATATTATAAGCGGGCTGCATATTCTCAATATACTTGGCAAAAAATCTAATCACAAGGCATACCTATACTGCATTTTTGATCTCTATAATATCCTATACTTTCTTATATGCGACCATATTTATTACAGGAGTGTCTCTATATATACTATCTATTACACTGATGAGAGTTGTATTTAAATTATAGTATGTAAATAATATTAACTGACTATAACTCATCTTACTATATAGTACATTTAGGTATACTATTTAATTTATACTTATGAGTCATCTGTTTTACTATTACTTAATATGAACCTTGCACAACAATATTGCTTACGTATGTAAATGAGGATATGGATTTATTCTCATACATTCATTTTTATGCTAAGAAATCAAGTACGTATCAATATTTGATCTATTATTTACTAAAGGCTATGATAATATAAACCTTATTAGGAGAATGTTAATAAAACTTTTACATCTCTTAGGGAAAAAAATATATATAACTTAACTACTCTATATAAAGAGAGCCTATTAGTTTATATGCCTACATAGATGGTAATTATCAAATATTATACTTGATATATAATTATTACATATAAGCATATCTAGGTAATGGTTGAGCATCTACGAGATGGTAGGTTAACATGTATATAATGTAATTATACTTACGGTTCCTATTACATAATCTTTTTGAGTTCATTGTTGAGAGTCATGGGTATTTTTCTCCCAAGAATAAGTATAATAACCTCTATTCAACTCAATAAGTGGGATAATATTACAGAAGTAATATACTTTGGCCTAAATAATCCAGACATCCAGCATAACTACAACCTATCCAGATCTATATGGGAGGATAATTGAAACGTATGCTTTTATTGTGTGATATCTTGTAGAATAACATGTCTACAGGTTCGAGTCCGGGATCAGGTATATCTTACTTACACTTTATGATAATATAATGCTACTTAGAGAATAGATGTATTTCATTAGTTAAGCGGATCTTATTGCTATTACTTCATTATCTTTTACGTACGCGCCGATTCTAATTATGTTTTGTAAAAGATATAACAAGTTCCTTCACACATTTCCATAGAATTAAACATCTCATCTAAAAAGAGACGTTCTTAAAATAAATATAGACTTTCGTAGACAAGTCAGACTGCTAGCATACACACGCTGTCTAAATATTAGATTCTGGGCGAGTAGAGACATGACCTTTACATAATTCTCATAAACTAAGTTAGTTTCTTTTTTGTTTGACGAGAAGTACTTGCAGGCATGAAATTCTATGAGGGAGCTCAGCTACTTACACTTCGTTATATAAAGTTTATTTTATTTTAGCAGTATATAAGTCGGTGGGCACTTTTGTACGACACACAGCTAAATCCTCAACAGAATTGAACGAGGTTGGATGCGGGCAACGGATTTGAAATCGTATAGAGTATTCTGTTTACTGTTCTCAAACTATAGATCATCACAAAAGACTCCGAAACTAGTCGGGTCAGTCATCGCTTGCTTTGATCAAGCTTTGATTTAGTGTATCCATGCTTTAACACGCAGGATTTATATAAATTTGCCAGCTAATTATTTGCTTATGGAGAATCTAGAGTGAATATCTACTGACGAGGATTTGAAATTATATAATGAGTATTTTAATACACTCTTCCATCTGATATAATTAAAGGCCAACCTGATTAATGGAATTTCTTAATACTATTTATGAACAATAATAATAATTAAAGTATTAAAATCTTAGCAGGATATACCCTTATTTCACATAGGTAATATGAGCTTATATTTATTTTCTTTTAACCTCTTTGTAGCTATAATTATCTTTCATTTATCATATTCGGAGTTATAATAGGGGGTATGGACCTTTAAACTATTATATTTTGATATTACTCACTGTTTATAGAACCCTCATGCCTTTACTTTAATTTTTATTTCACCATAATTTAAACTAATGGTATATTGAAATAATTTAAAACTATCAACGCACAACACGGTCAATCGCTCGATATTGTTTGCGCTACAAAAACTTACCGTAGAACATTAACGGCTTTCATTATTCTATACTATTTCTGAATCTATCTATACTGATCGAGAATACCTTTACTTAATCGTTTATACCTATTATTTTCCTTAGAATTTTTATTTTATTTATATATTGGTTTTCTTTTTCATTACATGAATATGTGTTCGATATAATTGTAGCATCGTAGTTTTTGAAAATTAGAAACAGTGCTTTGCTATAAGCAAATTTGAACAACTATAAGGAATAACAATTTAAAACCACTTAAAAAGCCTAAGAATCGTCGATATATCAAAATTAAAAGTTAAACAATCAAATAGTTTTACGTATTCAGAGATACTTAAAGTACAATGTCTCCTCTTCAGAACTCAAATAAAAGTTGAAGATAATATAAATTTTAAACAATACATTATTGACAATATTAGAATTAATAATATGAAGACTTACTTATATAATATAGAAAGGTAACGTTAAAGATGGCACACATAAGAATACTTCTATTCAACTATAACATGCCAAATTGACTTTATTTGATGCACTCGGAGAAGATAATAATATTAATTGCTTTCGAGATATGCAACAATTATCAATGTTACTCATCTGTAACACGATCGACCATTACATAGCGGGATTTCAGAGCAATGTTAAGATTCATTAGATTCTCAAGTTGATCAACGAAGGATAATAGAGCAATACTCTTATTATAAGTTTCTAGATCCTCTATATATTAATAATGTAATTGGCTAATTCCTGGGTCATGAGATTAGGACAAGAAAAGTGTTTATCTCTTCTTGCCTGTTTCATTTTTTTTCTTATATATTCCAATGATTTATAATTTTTTCTGAGTGAGTGGCGTTGTTTAATTAGTTGATCTATTAATAGATTTATATATTTTAGTTATCATTTGAATAATTGCCTTCATTAAGATCCTAGTAGTAGTGTTAGACATTCGCGCTCCCGTGATTAATAAAGTCTTGACTACCTGAATAATCTAAACTGACTTTAGTGATTTTAGACGGAGTGATTTTCCTCTGTATTTATGTTAATCTCTTAGAGTTGGTGTGTGGTAAATATACATTTTTCTAGAGTGTTGAGTTTTCTGTATTTATTTGGAAACTATTCTATATGAGTGTTCTTTCGCCATATATATATTTTATCAATCATCTTTATTATTCATTTTGACTATCTAATATATTTAGTGACAATCTCAATTATAAAGCAACCTTAGTGGTAAATCCTTTACAACTTTGTTACCTATATATTCAGATGAATAAATACTATTATCAACCACTATATTCCTTTTGCCTGTACATTTATGGGATACTAATGACGATTAGTATATTTATAATATATATATATATATATATATATATAATATATATATATATATATTTAATATATTAATTATATTCATATATATATAATTATAATATTAATTAATTATATATGGGATATTTTGTATATATGAGGTTGCCTTTTCTTGGGAGAATGAGTTACGAATTCGTCGTAAAATTGACGATTGATGTAGTGTTTAAACAAACTTTCCACAGTTTAAATTATTCGAATTTTATAATTTCTTAAATTTTAACTGAATATTGTGGGTAAATATTTATTAAATTTCACAATTGGTAACTACAATTAACCCATATACCTATTATATATATTTATATACTTTCTATACTTTATGGCTATTTTCATACTATTATTTACAGATAATTAATTCTATTACAGCGTGTAGCGGTGACTTTAGCGGATGCGTACCACCTACATAAGAAAAGACAATACGTAAAATGCTCTTTATCACACGTTTTCGCTGAGCAATAAAGGATATTATTTATCATTTAGAATAGCTTACTAGATCCCATTTTTACACATCCCTCCCTATTCAGCTATTTAAAATGCTCATTCTCTTCAGGAGGTACCACCATCAATATTATATTAATTACTAACAGTGAATTACCTAATTTTGGAATCAATTGTTCACGCCAACTGAGGAACCCGAATCGTTCAGTTGTTAGAATCAGTTGTAATAATTAATTTATATTTGGCTCTCAACCGACCGTTAAATGAAATCTAAATTTAAACTGTGGCTTATGTCTATTAATGTTACTACGGGAATTAAGATAGGAGAGTTGTCTGAATTTTATAACATATAGAATTACTCTTTATTTTATAACTATATGCATATTGTAAATGATTACATTTTACACTACTAATATGATAATTTATTGATTTTAACATTTATTGTATTATTTAATTATATAATTCTAAAAATCTAAAACTACTAATAATTTTCCTTTGTTTATTAAATTTCCAATTTATAAGTTTGTATTGTACATATGAAAATGGGAAAAGGATATGTTTATCTTTTGATCTCTTCGAAACCTCAGTCGTGCCCTTCTAGTATAAATTATTTAAAATGTATTGGTATATTACGTTTGGTTATACTTGAACGCTGCGTATTATATATATATATGGATTAAGAAGTGGACTGGTCAGTGATACTTTGAAATTTCCGGCTTTGGCGTAATGGGGTATAGTCTAGTTATACTATACCAAAGTTACTGCTATAAATCGTTGTGTGAGTCTTAGATTAATACCTCCTTTGAGGAAAAATATATATCTGATAATTATCTTAAGTTTTGATACTCATTTACTATCTCACTTTATATACAGGCCTTTAATATTCATTTATCCAGTTTACGTTGATGATAGAATTTATGACTTATCAATAATTCACAATATATTGATCCTTTAACTATTTCATCATCTCATTACGATCTTAGCCCTTGCTTCAACTCCAAATAATGTCACGTAGCTCTTTTAAAATATCTTATATTATAAACTATTCCTGATTTACGCACTCTATTAGGTAAAAAAGTAGATATTTATTAAAATATTATCTTACTCAATTTGTCTACTTCAAGTTTTACTTACAATATAGAGTATATATCCATCATCGGGTATGTACTAGAGGATTCATACGTAGTTGATGGAATGTATAGACTGCTCAATAAGTCTATTAAAGATACTTCAATTTTTTGTATATGAGTCATCTATTGGTATATATATAAAGATGCGATTTTACTACTCTATTGGATATGTTAATAGTATTGACTTTAATATAAATCCTGTTTAAATACCTTATTTTTATGTCTCGTAATTATGGTTTAATATACAAACAACCCTCTCTAGAATTAAATATCTATATAACTGTGATCCTTTGGTAGAGTGACTGACTAAGAATAATAATATTTATAATAATATGAGTACAATTTCAAATATATAAGAGATTAAATTTGGTCGCATGCCAGCGACTCAGATGTATTTAGTTATGATAGTGAAATAAGGTTGTTAATAATGTCAATAAATTATATTATATATATATATATATATAGCATATTGGGTCACTGTAATATTTCTGTCGGTGAGTTAATATATTTGAGTTGTTGAATGGAGATAGAGATCACATATGAGCTAGCCGGTTCGTAGAGAGTGAGACTTTATGGTGGAGCAGGTCGCAGGAATGGTATTGTTTAAATCAAGTATTTTGGAATGAATTAGTATAAAAGCAGTTGTAAATAAATTATGGTTGTCTTCAACTTTTCAAATAGATAATCTGTGAGAGTGGGAAATCTCGAATTCTTTCTCTATTATCCTCTCGATCGAAGGTTTGCTTAGATTCTCGAGTGCTAAGCGAAAGACAGCTAACATGTCAACTTGCAGCTGCTTTCGGTCGGTTACAAATCTAAATTGTACGATTGTCAAAATGGCCCTATTATTCGAGGACAAAAGAGAGACATAGGGCATGGATACTGAAATTTGGAGCTGGTGCGTATAAGTGCTACACAAGTTATAACTTAAACATGAGGGAGACACGGATCTTGCCGGAATGTCTCACATTCGCAAAGGATGAGCTGCTAGCGGTATTCTTTATCAGGTCCTCGGAGCGCATTTGAGTGAAGAGAGACGGAAACAGAAAATAGACGTTAAGATAAGGATGAGAGTAAGGAAAACCATTGAGGAAAGTAATTTTACGGAGAAAACCGTTCTTTCGTCTCGGCCCAGTTAATCAGTCTTTTATTTAAGTCTTTTGTCGAAGAAGATAATATTTGTAATTGTGTAGAATTGTGATAGTGAGTTTGAGATTGTTTTATACATGGTGATCTATAACGAGAGATAGAGAAAGACTAGCAAGGTGTGCTGAAGGCCATTGAGCGGGGACGTTTTAGATCGTGATCAGTGTAACTACTAGTTAACGGCTTACCAATAACAGGGTTACATGCCAGGTTTCCTTTTAGAAAATCATTGCATGGTTAATAGATTTAAAGATTGACGCGAGTGTGTACTTAGAGGAATATTCTACTCACACGTAAGGAGGAGAGTTAGGCAATTTTTCGTCACATTTGACAAATCACAGTCCAAAGGAAGTTTTGTGGGGTAAGTGCGGGCTTTAAAAAAATAAAAAGAAATTAGTTTGATTTACATTAAATGTTTTTTCTTCTAAAGTGAGGATCAACTTACTTATAATAGTAGTGTTTGATTATATGTTAGAAGGTAGATTCGATACGACGCATTTTCAGACTTGTTTTGAAGTCGGGTGAAAGGGCCATTTTATGGCAAGGGAACAGTGGGCTCATAGATATATCAGGAATTCTGGAGAGGTGCTGCTCAGCTTGTCGGATTCTACGGTGAATATTCGATAGGAGATATACGGCGACTTACCTCTCATTCATAAGGAAAATAATTTTGATATTAAGTGGGAAGTTCACACATCAAAGAGGTTTGAGGGAGGGTGTTGGGTGCGATAGACTCTGGCTGCACGAGGTCAATTGTTAGTAGTAATACTCATCTTGTTTATGATTTACAAGAGATACGATAGACTTCAGAAAAACTCATTGTTTTTGGGCAGATGGTGAAAACGGAAGGAAAGTTGTAATGGGTGAGGTGGACAAAATAGAACTGATGTGAAGAATAGAGAATTAATGATGGATTGGAGCATATGAACGCAGAATCTGATGGTTTCTACTGTCGCTGAATGAAGCAGATACAACATAAATGGCGGATAAAAATACTTTTGGTTTAGATGGGATAATGTTTAACAAAAAGAACTCTCACTTTGCGCGGGCGCTTAAGATAAACATTGAGAATGGCGTGGTGTTTTTCGGTTAAACTCTTGATTGAGAAAAAGATATGGCATTGGATGTGAAAAAAATGCCATAGTAATGAAAAGGATAAAAAAATACACTGCACACGCGATTTGTGTGGTTAAGATTTGGATGAAGAATTCAGTAGATTGTAGAGTGTGGAAGGAAGTTGGACATGAAAACTAGGGCCGGTATATTATAAGTTAACAAGGTATGTTGGTTATATTTTGGAGGTGGCGTTTTAAATGAAAATCAGAGGAACTCATAACAAATTGAAGTTTGAGGAAGAATATATGTAGCAAGTTGTGTAGGTAGGCGACCCGATTTTTAGTACCGAGTGGAGTGGGAAAGTACATGGTACATAGGGGTGCTAACAATTATCACTAAGTGGTGTGATCGCAAGACAGTGGTAGTGAGACGGCTTAGACTTTCAGAGATAACTTAAGGACTTTAAGGGAATTGAAATGAATTCAAACGTAAACTGTTGTCCAATACTAGGGGATTGACTGGCGGCTTGTATGTGATGTGAATTTAATTCGGAGCTCGTATGGAGGAATAATTGATGGTGGCATAGAACTATGGTAGAATTTAAAGCGTGCTTATCTACAAATCAAGATAATTGATGGTTATTAGTCTTGTGTAAACGCGATCAGTCGTGGTGATGCAATAATAATATAAGTCGACATATGATTTTTTTTCTGTACTAAATATTGAATGGAGGAGTATAGCAGCCATGATGGATCCTGCCCACCACACAATCTCGGGAAGCACATCATGACAAAAATTTTAAGAACTGTGTGAGAGAAAGGGATGACAGGGTGAAAGGGGGACCGATTCGTACGATCGATGATATCTAGTTGATCAACTTAGCGAAGAAGATAATTCGTTACGGAACCGCAGCTAAGGAGAGAGATCTACGGTCATACGGAATAATATATTGTAACTGTTGCTCAATACACACCTCCTGATAACATATCGGTGTGATTCGGATGTGGAGAGAGTCTTGGGTAGGACTGAAGATTGCAAATTAAGAAATTCAGTTGGGGGAAAGATATCGATTTAAAGGTGTTGTATTAAGAGGACACGATGAGGAGATACCTTATTGGTAGTTAATATAGTAAACAGTGCGTTGACACAATTAAGGTTTATCAAATAAGAGAGTTATATATATACTAATATGACAGGAATGGGCTTGGTTTAGGTGTACACCTAAATCAGATCTGCAGGTGGTTAAGAGTAGAGTGCAGTTTCCTGAAGAGAATTGCGGAAGGAAAAAGGTGGAATGAGGATATTGGAATAATTAAAACTGTATAAAGATATTCAAAATAAAGTTGTTTTAAATAAAAATTATTAAAAACATATAAATTAATAATTTAATATTAATAAATCTATGGAAGAAATGAAGTGAGAAAAGAAGACTCCTGCTAGTAAAGGAAGAAAGTCTGTAGTAATCTGGATACGATTAATAAAGGAGGAGATATGAGGGGTATACAAGATTTAGGTGTGAATGCGGAGGATGTCAATGATGAGTCATTATGCATTATGAGTTATAGCGAACACTAGGAATTATAGAGTTGGAGGCAGCGCCGCAGGGCTGTTCGAAAGATCTAGGACGTCTAGGCAATAAAGTCCGGACTGTGGCATATCACACGTTTGGGTGGATGTATGGATGCCTGTTTGGGTAGAAAAGAGCCAATAAATTTGATTGTTACTGTTAGAAGTTTGGGCTGAGGGAATAATTAACTAGGGCTTAGTTGATGTGGGTTGAACTGTACAAATGAACGTTTGTACAGCTTGGTAGAGATAATTTGTATAGATTAACGTGCAAGAAGTAGGGTAAGGACCAAGGAGCGCTGAGGAGACTAGGTGGTAAAGTATTTGAAGAAGTTCGATTTTAGGATAAGTGGGCGAATAATCGGATAAAGACAGGGTTACAAACGATTTTGAAGTTGAATCTCAATTGAATATTAAAATCCCATTGGTTTTTGTATTTAGATTCAGGTGCCAGAGAAACTTAAGCGATAAACTCGAATCTAAGTTAACTGAATTTTACAATGTGACGTATATGTTTGGCCAAGAAGGGATGTTAGGGGAATGAAGGAGTATAATAACAAGGATCACCGGAATTTTTGTTAATCAAAAAATTATTCGGTAAATAACAAAGAGTTTATCAGGGTGATAAAGAATCGAGTTGTAGGAACTAAAATTGTAGTACGTAATTGGAAAGTTGACAAAATTGTTTGATGAAGAGGTGAGAAGAGATAATGTTGATGATGTTGCAGAATGTATCAGTAGATGTAAGAAATGCCAATTTCGCGAAATGAACAATCGCGATACAGAAAGATGCGTTGGTTATGTTCGCTGAGCTTAAGGGTGAGTATGGTAGAGATTCCAGACTGGGAAGGAAACGCAGTCTGCGGCGCGACTTGACGGGCACGCGTTTACCATGGTTGTGCGAGGAGAGAAATAGGTAAGCTGGTTCTTAGCACATGGAAGGGAGGAGGTTGAGGAGCGGAGAGAGTCAGAGGGTCGCTTATCGGCTGGCACACGCGCGGGCACTGGGAAGGCGGGGTGCAACACAGGAGCTTACGCAAGAAGGACGGATGCGAGGAGAGTCTTTATATGAATTGCACCTCTGACGGTATTCGCCTATGATAGAGAGTTGGTTTAGTACAGACTATCGCCTTGATGATATATATTCGTTCTGTCAGGATTCAAGTAGCACTAGATTTGGGAAATGTTGCAGGAAGTGGAGAGTAAAAATAGATTATATTAGAGAAACGACCATGCTTTCATTTGGAGTGAAAGAACTGTAAACTAGGCGCATGTTGTTTGATACTGAATTAAACACTAACAAAGACACTAGATTATAGGGATTGATACGCTTAGCAATCACCGGGGATAAGCTAAGGTGCAAGGCACTCTTATAATGGGGGTCGTATGCGCTATAACTTTCTAATGCCGGAGGGGAAGGGCGTATTATGATGAAGAGACGCACCAGGTGCGCTCAGATAAGGGACACATAGAAGGTAGGTACACATTTACACGGATTTGGAACTTGACAAACGCTTGCACAGAGTAGGCATGTTTGGCACGCTGAAGGCTGCTGGAGATGAGAAGGGTGGGGACGTCACGCAAATATCCATGTTGGTGGGAGCAAGATGTAGAATGGTAAAGCCAACTGGGGCGAGATCGCCATCAAGCAGACAACGTATGGGCAATTGAAGGTAAAGACGTACATCGAATTGCTCTCCGACAAGAAATTGGAGGTGAATGGAATTGCGAGGCACACTGTGGCGGGATCACTGAGGCAGATTTCTGTATGATCGAGAATCGGAATTATCTACATATTTGCCAGGAGGACCTGCGTCGCTCGCGATAATTTATGTAACTACGACACGTCTCTTTAGATAATCACGTTGTGAAAGGAGCACTATCACTTTAGGCGCGAGAGTCGACAGGCATGCTTTAATTCAAGTAACTTTGCATGAAGTAGCTGGTATAAAGCGGTTGTGGGAATACATTAATGGGCGTAGTAAAGCATCTGATTAAAGACTCATACGTGAAAATGGTAGTGCTTGCTCTATCTTAATCCTCAATTTATTCAAATAATGGGGTAGATTTCTAATCTAAGATTGGATTATTAACCTATAATTCAAAGGATTTGAATACTACTAGCCTAAAGTAATATATGACGTTTATTACTAAAGATAGGGGTTTCAATTCAAATTATAATTATAGCTTATATGAGTTCTTTTACCTAAATAGTTTGAGCCATTCAAAATAGTTTATGAGTCACTATATAAAACAATAAGTTGAGCCATTCAAAGTAATTGTAGATGCCTATCTATAAAGTTGAGTAGTCACATATTTTAAAATGACTGTAGAGCTCATCAAAGCTGGGCTATTCAAGTAGCTGGTGGCACTATTGCTAAGAGAGAACATTGAACCGAGTGCGGTCAGCCGAATATTCTCGAAGTAACGGGTTTGAGGCATTACAATCGTTATGATAATATCACGGTTAGGCATGATTGTGGTTGGTTTGTAGCGTTCATGTTATTGTTTAGTTGTGTGTTGTATGGTGTGAGTCGCTCGTATCTTACATGCGAGGTTCATATCAAAGGGGTCGTATTGTGCGCAGTTTGATTCTACGGGGGTACATCTCCTAGTAATGAAGTGAAGGACGAAATATGTCTCTATATGCTACTTTGTACTCGCTTTCATTTCAGCAATTCCTGTTGATGAGATTTTAGAGCCTTAATAAGGCTTGAGATCGGACATATAGAATCTAGGTGTATTTTTGATTATTGCCTTTCCACGTATCAGTTCTGATCTGTAGTTATTATATAGAAATTAATTATTATTATAATTATTATATTATTAATTATTATTATTAATATATTATTATATATATTTATTAATTATTTATATAATTATATTATTTATTATTATTTATTCTTTATAATTTTTATTAATTATTATTTATAGCTCATTCACGTAAACATTAATTTAGTTTGTGATGTATTTATTTGATTTGTGTTGGATATATGATTGGATTGTTGTAGTTGTTGATTGGTGTTGGTGTTGTCGAAGAGAAGTTCGTTACTGTGTGCGCTCGTTGGGCTGGTAGGGTTGTTGTTGTGAGTGTTCGTGGGCTGTTTGGCGTAGCCAGACTCCGAACCGGCTCCGACTGAAATCCGAAGGATACCGACTGAACTAACGGCCGGACTACCTACCGACTCACCTCCTATATGGTATAGCTTCATAGTTATATCCATACCAAGGCAAGGGGTTAGGCAGATATTTGTGATGTTGCTCAAGAAATCTATTATACTAAGACTATAGTATCTATATATCATAATGACGTCTTATTAAGTAATTAGGTATCAATAATTATATTCGTACAGATAGAGCTCAATGATATATCACCTACTATTTACCTCCACTTTACGAACCTTATTTTTAAGAATGGTCAATATTCACTAAGTATATTTATCTCAGTACTATCTTATTTGATTAACCGTATCAAGGCCCATTATGGAGCAAAAACCGCAATATCAAGCCAAACATAAACATATATAAATACTGCGGGCTTTTAAGCCTATAGGTGTAAATGACCGGAGGAGGGTCCTGATCGATCTCTTGAAAGGGATTGATGTGTGTTAGGTCACTCGCGGCTTCTTGGCCGTAAAGCCTATTTGGTGCTGGTTTGGGCGCACTCTAATACTCAGGTTACACGAGTGGGTTTAGCGGAGTTACTCCGCTCCTCATTTGCTTAACATGTTAGGTAGGGGGTGGGTGTTTAGATGGTGTTAAGAGAGACGTAAACCTAGTCGTAGAAGACTGTTTTACGTACGCGTCGGGCACACACGAAAAGGAGCGCGCCATCCCCAGGCCCTAAAAAAAAGAGTCAGACACGTATAAGAATAAGAAGGCCTAGAAAATATATGGTGGGACGAGAATATACAGAGTTCATGATTTGTCTAGAAAGAGTTGGTATTCGAATCTGAAGAGCAATTGGCATCGGCTATTCCGGGTGCTTGGAGCCGATTGCGGTTGCCGAGTTAATAAACATTCGTATTCCAACAATCAATATGGATTTGTTTCACTGGTAGGATATGGTGTGGTTGGTAGAACACTGGTAGAGATCCCTCCGAATTTTGGATGGGGGTTAGTAAAGTGCTCATTATAGAGATTTGGTTTGATGGTAGAAACCCTCGCGTCAGAAAGGGAGTATGTGTTTGAGGTGGCGACTGATTGAATCCTAAAAATAGCCAATAGAGTAGCCATAAAAGCAGTGGTCCGACATGAGGAAGAGTAGAGAAGGGATGAATGGAATGAATAAGGCACAGGAAAGAGTGGAAGAGAGAGTCTGAGGTGCACACAAGTTAGGGAGAGGTTTATTTGAAGTTATGACCGGCTGACTTTCGGTGCATATGGCTCGGTGTCTGGTGGTCAGTTAGATTTATTATAATTTTTAGATGTTAATGGATATTACTTATTATTGGTGTTCTCTTCATATAATGTTTATTTAGAACATCATAGTACTCGAATATGAATAGAGTTTCAATAATGTCGTAAGTTGGATTGTCTGGGGAACCCTCAGGTGTGGGAAAGGGGTCTCACTCACCCTTAGAAATAGAATAAACATTGATGCATAAGAGAAGTGGATTGATTAAGGTTTAGTCAGATTCAGGTAAGGTTGAGAGAGAAGATAGTGGAAGAAGGAGTCTGAGTAAAGAAAGAGCTCAGGAGTTTTGTAAATCTGCACCTGGTGTTGGCTTAGAGAGAGGACTACCGAGATGCAGTGCTTGGGAATTAACTTAAATAGATATATACGATTTCTAGTCCGCATTTAGTATCTATTATATATAAAATATATATGTTTTTAAGGACGTAAAGAGCTCTGAATATGAGGGTGGTTAAAGTATTACGTAAATTAAATAAATATTATAAATAAATAAATAATAATTTCCAAGTAATAATTAATAAGGTCACTAGTTCATACAAATAATATATTGTAAAATGATTTTCCTATTTAAATTTAAAATAAAAAAATAAATATAATAAAATAAAATTAAAAAAAAATAAAAATTAATTTTATTATTTATGTAAATTTTAAAATTAAATTAAAAACAACATTGTCATGTTATTTACTTAAAAAAAATTTAAATATAAATATTTCAAAAAATAAAATAGTAAATAAATTTTTTTTTACATTTTTTTGTTTATAACTTAACAAATTTATGTTTTTACATACTATACTTATCAAGTACCACCTCCCTCCCTCCTCCCTCCCCATATATCAGCTCTCCCAGACCTCTATACCACAGCCTCTAACCCTAAATTATTTAAATTATCGCCATCTCTTTCCATATCCCATTATTTTTATTTTTAATTTCTAAATTAAATTAATATTATCATAACCTACCAATTATCACACGCGACCCGACGATTCAATAATGCTACGTAACAAAGGCTATTACGTACATATAATAAAGAATATTAACATATTCATGAACTGAAACTCTGAATATAATTTTTAACATAATATACACGAAAAATTCTTCTACAAAATATATAATCCCAGGAGAAAGAAAATCTACTATACAGATTGACAAAGTTATCATATTACCTTTAACAAGTAAATGATAGCTACGTTGCAACAAAAAGTACCTCTTTATATATTACTACTTTTTAAAATTAAATTCTCTATCATAGCGTTATTTTATGTATTTAAATGCAGTATCATAGTACGCATTTGTTGAATACTATAATCTATATCCTCAAACCTATAAATTATATATACTGTAACAAGATAGGAATTAATTAAGAAAGTTAGTAAAGTAAGCAAAGACTTTTAGCACATAAAGAAATTTAGACATAACATATCATTGGGACGCTGCACATGTGAGGCAGAAAATAATTACTGGTAGGGTGTACAACGACAGGAAAAATCAACTATATTTATATTAATATTTCATTATTAATAATAATATATATATTACCATTAACAAAGTTCCATACTTAACAACCAAGTATAGTACTTAACATTGGCTTTGACAAAATCGATACCTTATTCTTACTAACCTTATATTCTAAACATTCTCTATACATATATTACATTTGTTTATTTTATTATCATATTCTTCTAACATTACATCGTAAAACATTTAACAAAAATTATATTATCATTACTTAAATAAGTAAACGTTATTTAAAGTTGTAGTATTCACTATTAATATTTATATAACTATAGTAACAAAGTCTTCACCAATAAAGTCTAATATTTCTTAATCACCGAACTCAGAATATAATGATAACAATAATGAATAAATTTATATACATAATATTTATTAATATGGTGAAACTAAAATCCTAACACACGAATAAACAGCTACATTAACAAAGTTCGCCAGACCTTTTAAGAAACAGTCAAAGTAACTAACATTTCGACGAACAAGATAAAACGTACCTTATGTGGTCACCACATTAAAATCTTGGTGGAAGATATAACATATCTAAATCGGGAATATTCCAGCTCGTGTTTATTGTAATATACATTAGTTCGTAATCGGGCAAAATGATAATAAAAAAAATATTAAATTATATTACATTTTTTTATTATATAATACATAATACTTCGACCACGAAATATAACGACTAACGATAACATAACGAAGTATCTTGGTCACATAAAAAAGCTAACATATCATAACCTGAACCTACAGAATATACGCACATTGACAATACTAACATACCTTACGAGAACATCGCATATAAAACCTGCGCGAATTAACTAAAGGAGATTTCCACTCCTTAAACAAGAGTAAAAGTTAACTAACTTATAGCCTTATTGAAACACAAGAGAAATTTTTTTCTTTTTTTTAAACTAAATGAATACCGGTAACATATTCCACTGGGTCATAAGATCGAAAGAAGGATTTTCTGCGGTATCGCATCAGGCACTTTTATTTTTTTAGCATTACGAGGCGCTAGTACTTATTTTATACCCCCTTCCGTTTTACAAAAGTTTACCATAACGGCGTAGACCTTCTAACATTGTCCATAGCTGCGCACCAACTAAATAGGGATGAACGTAACAAGTTTTCACATAGTAAACCGCTTTGCTTTTTACATGGTTATATCATTAGCATTGGGAACTAATGACATGGCACGGGGGTAGATCTGCACTCCTATCTGACAATCTCCCCTATACATAACGTTACGCTCGAATAAAGTGTTCACCATAACAAAGTTCATACTTAACAATCACTAAAGTAAACCTAACATTGAAAGCAAGAACTAACCCGTGAATTTTGATTTAGTAATAATTCATTTATAAATCAGTACGCACTGATGTTTATTTTTTTTATTATGTTTTCAAAAGTGTGTTTTTATTGGGTATTATTATGGATTTTCCTCCTCACTTTCAATGTTTCTTTTATCTACTCACTAAGCTATCTCAATACTTATTTTGTAATAGTTCTGTTTATTTTTATTCTACGCATGAAAAACTTCTTTTTGTAAACGGTTTTATTTCGGTGTGGGTTTTAGGAGTTTAGTGTTCATGTTCACAAATACTATATCGTTTTGGGTATTAAAAATCACGTTTCTATATTTTCTTATAAATTTGGATTTTAATTTCTTTAAAAGTTTTTCTTTATATTCGCATTAATCGTTATGAAATTTAAGAGTACAGGTGTTTGGGTGGAGAGAATTATAGGATAAAGTTTATACAGATAACAGAATATACGGTAAATTTTTTTGTGTTTTTCATTTGCATTTTACTAACGTATGTCGATTTACAACGCTGGAAGTTATCATATGGGTTAGAGTTATTTTTTTGCTGGTAATCGTTAGAATCAATTCTGGGATGCGTGAAGGCAATTTTGGGTTGTACGTTTAACTTGCATTTATGTTTTTGAAGGATAAATGATGCTTTAATTTCGGCGGAGGGTTAATAGTTCGTTATCACTTTAGTTTTGAGGTGCAACTTGTGAGTGTCAATGATTATTTCCAATAGTTATCAATTATAGATGCAGGTATTATTTACTTTGATTTTAGATATTGGTCACTTCTATTAAGGGATTTTGTTAGATATATAATATCGGTTTTAATTAAAGCTGTTGATGATTATGTTGGAAATAATAGCGGGGATCATAAACATTTTGAGTTTTATTGTATGTCATGTTAGCTACTTTACCTTTGTAAGGTGGAAATTAATTTGTGAATATGTTTATAGCCAGTAAATTTATTCGTACGTTTGAGGATTATATGTTTATAGTTATATTATTGTCGTTGTATACTTAATCATTTATATTAGTTAGGTATATATATTCATTAGACTTTTATATATTGGATATGTATGAAAACTTTGTGTTTCTAACTTATACATTAATATTCGTATTATTATAGTAAGGTCATGTATGTTGTAATATAGTATACTAAGGTTATGCATATTAATTGTTAATTGTTTTAAATATTACTTATGTTTAAGTATTTAAGTATAAATACTTAATGAATTGTTTAAACATGATACGTCTTTTGATAAAAAAGTGTGATCATTAGTTAGTTATATACGTTTCTGTAATGTTAATAATGTAAGTAATTACTATTACTTGCTTTGATTAGTATGATTGAAACTTTCTGTTAATGCTATCTGTTTTAATTCGAATACTGTTTTTAAGTTATGTATAGGTATATGTCTTGTCAACGTTATATTCTTTAAGTTTCAAGGTTATGATATTGGAGATAATTATATTTTATGGTTCATACTTTAACATTGATGTTTTTAATAAAGGAGGAACACATTTTTCTTTGTCTTCTGGTTTTTCTTTATATGAATCATCGTGGGTACTGGGTATTTCACCACATCTTCTGGTTTGTATTGTTTTATCTTTTATGGGGCTCTATCAAACAACTACAGAGTATATAAATTCAATTTTTTTATGTCTATTGTAGATTATAACTTTCAAACTAAGAAATCGATATCCTCAATCGATATATGCACTCTCGATATCAGTATATGAATCTAATTAGGACTTCCAATTATATGTAGAAGGGCATGTGCTTAGGGCGCGCAGAGGGGCAGGGAGTAGAGGAAATCTTTCGAGATTTATTAGTATAATGCATAGGTATAATAGATTTATTGATTTACATGTCTAATTAGGGAAACTCATGGACAGGAACGACATAATCACTAATACGGTAGCTCTTTGAGTGATCTCATAGTTCGATCGGTCAGACCTGTACTCTACACCACGTTCTTGATACATTTCCAAATACGTATTTGTTAATGAAAATTTGCGAACATCTCTATTAGTCATTAGAAATATATCGTAAAGTGAATATACAATAAATGCTAAGAGAATTAATAATAATGTGTCGAAATAATGTACTTGAATAGATGAATTAAATATAAACTATTATAATATTCTAAGTCAAGATCTTTCAATCTCCATTCTATAAAAATTTTAGTATTACATAACTTTATTAATGCATATGGCTCAATTTAATACTTTGGGGATTATTTTAAAAAAGATACAATAGGCTCTACGTATCTTATGACTGGTTTAGCGATTATTTATTTCACTCTACGGATCTCGTTTATATTTTTAATTGAATAATTTTAGCAACATATATTTCACAAAGAATCACCAAATTAATATTATTATAATTGGACGTTCAAGATCTTAGACATTGAACAACGTAATAAAATTGTTGCTAACTGCATAAATCGTTACCACGCATATACTCCGTCAGTTTTGATGGTGATTGTCTCTTCTTTCATTTAATAATAGGGAATATGTTCTAGAATAGTTTAGAAAATTGATGGCAGATACTACGAGGGGCAAATCTTTTTTAAGGTGGTGACCTTGCGCCTAGATTCAAGAACTACTAATAGTGAAACTATGTATTATGTTTTTACTAGACGCGTGTTTTTTTTTTGTTTTATAAATTTTCGAAATATTTTAAATAATTTTCTTTTGACAATGACTTTCATATTAAAATATTTTTAATAAAAAGAGTGGAAATATTATACGTAAGAGAAATTTATCGTATATATATATATATACTATCCCTATATACATTTTAATATTCTTTTAAAGATGCAAAGAGCTTTTTTAAAATTAAAATTCCTTTACTGTGTCCATGTTATATATATATATATATATATGTTATTACAGGTGTCGTTTTATCATTTAAAACTAACGACTACCCTAGAGTAAGACCGCATAAAGATATTCAGGAGGTCGGGGTCTCTCGACCTCTAGGTGACGACGGGGGACTTCGTCCCCCCTCTGTCCCCATCGGCTCGAGCCCCTAATGGAATTAAAAGCACTCTTGAGGCTGAAAAGCAACTTAGTCGCATAGATTAATTGAACTAAATAAAATTGCTTCTATTACCGAAATAAGATTTTTATTATTATATATTATTTTCTGTTATCAATATATTATTTTTTATTTATTTTCAATAATATAATTTAATTATTAATGATATATTTTTATTTAATCATTTATTTTTTATTATATTATTATATTATTTTATATTTTATTAATTATTATTATTAATTTAATTTATTATATTTATTATTACCTTATATATTATTAATTAATTAGTATTTTAATTTATATTAATTATTTCAATTATTATTATTATAATTTATTATTCGTTTATTGGATACTTGTAACAAATTAGTACATTACATCTTGGCAAAAATTATTTATTCCTTTTGAATCAGTATTTTTTAACTGATAATAATGTTATTGTGAAAACCATTCTAAGATTTATAAATTTCTGGGCTTTTTCCTTACACTTATCTCTATTTTGTCAGCAACCATTTAGATAGGCAAAGTAGACTTGTAGTTTATAGGACCAAAAACATTCACAATTTTGTTTCACCGCTAACTAAGACACTCTTACCTCCACCGATAAAGCGCGGACATTCGTATTTATAAGTAAATATTAAATTATTAAAATACAAATCTAATTATTTATATTTTTTGAATATTTATTATAATATATAATACTTTAACTTATATCACCAATTACTTTATATAATTAATATTAGTTTAAATTTATAACTCCTACTACAATTAAACTTGTTATTATTTAATATTTCATTTTTCATTCTATATTATCGAATAACTTAATTAAACTTGATAAATGGTCAATTTATTTTTAAATACTTCCAGTTTTTGTCATTACTCTAAACCATATGGATAATTTGAAAAATTAAGCTTCAATATTTTCTTGTTTTGTACGGACTATTGTTAGCCATTTCGACAGTTAGCTTGTTTCCTTCATTGTGTTTCTGTTCACCTTATAGCTAAGTCTTTACATCTTAATTACATATCGCGCATCTAGTCTATTGGAACTGGAAGCTAAGAATTAAGATCACATTCAAGAGCTCACTTCTCTGGCACTATGGCGTTAGTATTATACAATAGGTAGGAGAAGCTTGAGGTCCCTTTATAAATGCTACAGTTTTGTGGGCTTACTTTAAGGCTATAATTTTTTATGTTATTTTGTTTTGAGTATATAACTTAATTCGAATATTATAAGATTGTAAGATTATTTGTTGTTGAGTATTATCGATATATATACGTTGTATAAACGCTCATAGTTGTATATCACTTTTTTGTTAAAATTCTTTATACTATGTTTAATGCCTATAGTAGGAATATAGTTATTTAGCGTCCCGACACAAACTGGGGACTTAATGCTGTTATAAATTTCTTGGCGGAAATTTGTTGGCATAGATACTACTAGAATAACTATAGTTCCTTACTTGTCTCTCAGAGGTTTATTATTTGCTCTAAATTTTTGTTAGATTTATTTTTATATTTATCGATTATTGTAACAAAATTAGCACATTGATTAGTGATTTGAGTAGATAATGTCATTGAAAAAGTTGTGAATAGGTTCCGCTGTGTTGCTTACGCATGTTGCTAGTGCCCGTATATAAAATATTTACTTGTTAGGGTTAGAGTATGTGTTGGAGGAACTGGTTGTTTTATGTCTCAGTGGAGGTGGTTAATATACCCTTCTCCGATGGTAGAGGAGCTGTGTTAGGTTCTGTCGAGGATATTTGATACACTTCATTATATTACTTCTTGTTCTGGTAATGCGTTCGGCTCTACGGTATGGGGGTTAGATAAGCTTTGCAATTTCTATTGAATGGGTGTGAATGGACACTTACCTGGCTCATTCACGAAAGGGGCTTGCGAAGCCGGTAATTTAGCATTTTTTTATTTTAAATTCAACTCGGTTGCCGCTGCCTATATGGTAGGGGTGCCATATAATTAGAAAACTCTAAAGCTAGGGTCATTTTTACAGTGCTGGTAGATTCTCATATGTTTTATCTCACTGATTGAGCGCACAATTAAATAAACGATAGTGAGATGATTGGTCAGCAGGTTGGCAATTCATTGTTGTCTTACAACAGACTCACATAAAGACAAAGCTGGTTATTGTTGAGACCAGCTTATTGGGGAGGGCTGGAGGGTATCGGCGGTGTCTCCAAATTGTTGATTTTCAACTGATCTACTGGCGATTTATAGCTTGCTGAATCTCTTAGTATGAACATTTTCTTTAAAGGAACAGCTTCTTAGTGCAATTCGTGGTAAATCTTATGCATAGACTCTCTCGCTTGGCTGACTCTCGTCGATTTATAGGTTGAAAAGATACTGATGTCTATAATGTTATGTGTGGCATATAGAGATAGGCAATTAAATATTTTGTGCAAAGACGAGGATAATTATCGGTGATAGTTTTCTTGGACGGGTTTAACAGGTTTTTCGATAAAGGGCGACTCTGATTTAGAGTTAGAGTATTCTCTAATCACTCACTCGCTATTATGAAGCCTCAATCGAAAAATTTGATATTATCGGTAAAGGATATAAATAATATTCAGTATGGATGTTCTTGTATATTGGTAGTGTAAGTCGTAACGACCACACTTCACGCTCCCAGAGAGGGGAGAAATAAATTTTTAGGTGTAGTAATATAATGTGGAGGTAGTGTAGGTGGGATAAAATTTTTATTAAATTATTTTTAATATCTATTTTTATTGTTATATTTATATTTTTAAAATATTTATAAAATTGTGTCAATGTAAATTATTAAACGTTAATAATGTTATGAGATCTGCTTGATAAAATGTATGATTAGTGATTACGTTATTTGTAGCGCATGTTCGTAGTTAGATTCCTTTACTGGCTGTTAAAGTGTGGAACTTTTGTTAATTATTTTAACAGTTTATTCATGCTTAAGTTGTGGTAGATTTGTCGTTGTACATTATATTTATTCTTAGTTCAGGGTTATGCTATTGTTAGCTTTATCTGACATGTGTAAAAACTTTATTCCGTTCGCGTATTATATTCTTTACTGATCGAAGAATTTGATTTGTATTCTTATTATTATTTCTCAATTTAGTCATGAAATTATTTTATCTGTGCTAAATTATAATTACTATATGTTAATGTATAATTACATTGTTATTAATTCGAGATATGCTTGATAAAGTGTTGAAATTTAAGAGTTTATATCTATATAGCTATATTTTGTATGTTTAGTTTATGTTATATTTTACTGTTGTTAAGTGTGAACTTTGTTAACTTGTTAATAACAGTTTAATTCATTACGTTTAAGGGTTGTGTTTAAAGGTTTTTAGTCGTTGTTTAAATTATATATTCTTAGTTTATCAGTATGATGCTATGTAAGTTTTTTAATGTGAATATTAGAAACTTTGTTAACGAGTAGCCTTTTATTATGCAATGTAAATTCGACTTAGCTTACTCTGCATATAATTGTATTCTTTAAATTTTAACCATATAAATATGTTAATTTATAAAAGATAAACAAGTTAATCAAGATATGTTTTTGACAAATATGCATAGGTTAAACGTATTTTATGTTATGCTATACTTAGTATTTTTTTACTGATATTGGCTTAAATCTCCGTTCTTTTGTTGTGCTACACTTCTTCGTAATGTTAACAGAATTTATTCGTGTTACAGGTGTCGTTCAGATTTGTTCGTTTTCGTAATCATTTTATTTTCCGTAATTTCTCTCAGTGTTCTCTTATTTCGCTTCTACCTCGTCTTACGCTCTGTTATTCATAATGCGTTGTGCAAAGCTTTTTTCATTTTATTGGTACGACGTTAGGGATGTATACTACGTTGATCAGTTGAATTCAAAGAACTTACTATTATTAACGTATCGCTTATAGTTGGATCCAATGATACATCGAAAATGTGATGTGAGAATCAATCTGGTTGATAAGTAAGCGAATTAAGATTCAGGGGAATTGAAGATGAGAAGAAAAAGAGAGAAAGTTATTAGCGTTGCCTTTATTTGTTGTAAACTAAATTCTCCTAAGCCACTGATTATTGGTTAGGTACAAAAACATGGACGAGTTTGTCTCTAGTTGGCTTATCGGTTCACTCAAAAATAAAAAAGAATAACATTTTATAAACAAACAAAAAGATTTTAAAGAAATGAAATTAACAAAATTACAAATTAAACCAAAAAAAAACACATAAAAAAATAAAATTTAAAATAAATTAAAAGTTTTTTTAAAAACAAAAAGTTATACAAGAAATCCTAATTAATTTAATTGATATAACAAGATTAATTTCTTCTCTATTTTTTTTTTTTAAATATCAAAGTTTAAAGAAATAAAATTAAAAATCTATATACTGTATAAACAATTATGAATACAAATAATATGTTCACAATGATGAAAACAAAATAGAATAAACAAAAATTTGAAACATATAAATTATATAAAATATTAAACAATTAGTGAAGTTATTATGATTTAATTATAAATGAAAATTAATTCACTACATCAATTTACCTATTTCAACGTAATATTAGTTATTCGTTATCTGTATGCAATGTTACGTTACTTTTATTAGTGTTGTATATAAGATATTGCGAACTTCTATTAGATTATTAGTTTTATCTAGATTATTAATTCGAGCGTTTAAATAGAGTATAATAGTTTATGGATAATGTGAGTGTTTCGTTAATGTTTGCGTTAAATTATATTATATTGCTTAGTTCAGTATAGCTTAATGAATTGTATGACTTTTTACTGTTTATTAGTGTGAAAAACTTTTATGTTATTTGCAGTCATCCTATATATGTTGGTAGTTCAAGTCATGTATTAAATTAGAGTAGGTTTATGTGTAATTCGTTATTGTTAATATTACATTAACATGTTAGTATAAATGTAAAAATAACATGTAAGTAATATGACTAATAGATGATACGTTTTGAAAAAAGTGCGAGTAGGGTACGCCCTGTAGGTAATGTTAGTTACTTTTATTAATCTCTTGTTAGGTTGGATACTTTGTTAAGTGTTTTACCTATAATTATATATATATATATCTAGTAGTATTTTTTTCGAGCGTAAGGTATGTTATTAGTTAGTAATTGTTACTCATAAATTAGTGGCGTTATAATTCTTTTAGGATATCCTTAGGTATTTAATATAGATATGTTTTAGTACTCTTATTGATCGTGAAAGACATTTTGTTATCAAGTTATATTTTACCTAATATATATCGTTTGGTCAGTATGATGTTTAGGTTAATATAATGATAAATTTTATTTTTTATTTGTTTAAATATATTTTTTTAAGTACGATGTATAATATTAGTAATAAATAATAACAAATCTAGATTATTTATGTATATGTTAGATTATTATGGTTTGAAAAAATAAGTGTTAATAGAATAAGGTGATACGTTTATGCTGGCAATTTGTTATGTATTTATACTTATACACTTATGTATTGTTTAAGTAAATGGAACTTTTGTTAAATGGTATATTTAAACTTGTTTATTCGTGCTAAAGTAATATATTAGATTTAGGTTTTTTTTCATTTCGTATCAGATTATTTTTCTTATTGTTTTTAGTTTTGGTAATAAACTGTTAAGAACGGTTTATATTGTAGATAAGGATAGAGAGTCTTGTGTGGAGAGATTTTTAGGCAGGTGCGAGGAAATAAATATAGTAAGGGGTGTTTGAACGATGAATCGGTGAGAATATGAGATTTAGAGGTTAAGTTGATTGTGGTGATTAAACGAGGGACATTTTTGTTAAATAGTTACGATGTGTGAGAGTGTGGTGATGATATGATTATAACAGTGAGTGAACAACTCGCTTTAGAGGGAAACCTATGTTGAAAAAAGTGTGAATTTGCATAGGTATCTGTCTTAATTAGTTTTTGCAAAGATGTGATAGTTTATCTGGTTATTGATTTGGCTAGTTTGGTAAATAGGAGGAATATGGAATGAACGCAGTAGTTGTTAATAGTTTAGGCTAGTTGTAAATTACGATGTTATTTAGATTTGCATAGTGTAGTGCGGGTCCAGTTTTTTGTCAATTTTTAAATCCTTGATTGTACTCTCGATTGTGATAACACTTATAAAGTTCTGAGTCAGCTTATTCGAGGTGTATTGTTTGTGACGTCTTTATATGGATGTGAAGTATTCTTACTATGTGTACGGTTAGCATATTATATTGCGTTGTTGGATCATTTGTGAATGGTATGTTAATTTAGTATAGTATAAGTAATGGATGACTTATTTTATTTATTGGGATATAAGGTTATGTGGATTAGGTAAATGTTAATGTAAATGTTGATTACAGTAACTTTATTCTCATGATAGGAGTTGTGTTAGGTTTTATGTGATAGTGAAAAAGGATATGAATAAAAGAGAGTGAGCGTTGTAGCTTTGACACAGTGTATTTAGATAGTAGTTATTATGTGTTGTGTTGGAGGTATGAAGAACTTAGAGGTTTTTTCGTTATTATGATTGTTGATATGGGGAATGGTTATTGATTAGTTGTAGTCTTAAGATGGTATTTTTGTATAGGCGGCGATGTTAGGTTTTTGGTCGGATTGTGCATTATAGGGTTAGCTGAGCCTTACAGGTTATGGATAGGTGTATAGTCGTATATTCTATTTATGTTAAAGACTTTGTTTACGTTAGCATATAGGTTCGCATGAAGAATAAGTACTGATTGAGTATAGGTAGAGGAGAGATAATTGATGAGTTATATTGTTTGAGGAGAAAAGTAAGCTGTAATATATTAACGAGTTAATAGTTTTAATGTAGAAGCACAAGTAAAACAGTGGGTTGAAGTGAGGTGGGGTGATATAGTGGGTTTTTGAAGAAGTTAGATATGACTGGTTACATCGTTCTCATAGTGTATGTCAGGAATGTCTAAGTCTTAATCTTAATCTAGTTTTGGAGATTGGCAAAAATGTGTATGGAGGAGGTACCGTTTGGCTGGAATGGCTGAATTAGTTGTTGAAGGCTTCATGATCATGTGTTATAAGGAGTTATACTGCGACGCAGTTCGCGCTTTGTCTTTGTAGGGCACTAAATAAAGTTACTTATGAGGTGGTGGACGGTGATAAATATTGATCCGCTTTATTGATGGTGAGCGACTTTGTTTCCGTTATTTGCTTCATTATTTTTGGACTTTGCATAGGTCTTCAGATATCTTCTACTACTTTTCTTGGTTTCACTCGTGTTTATGTGATACGAGTGTGGGAATGATAACATTTTCACTCGTTGATGCTCTTTTTCAGTCTTATGGTTGGAGGATATGAGGATTGAAGGGGGACATTCGAAATGGGAGTAAATATAATTGATTATTAAAGAAAATATGTTTGGAAAAAAGTTGTGAAATAGGGTAGTTACTTTGTTTATGCTAATATATATATCTAATGTTAGGTTATTAATTATTTACTTATTGTTTCTTGTTTATAGTATATGGAACTATTGTATTAATTTGTTAGCTGTTTATTCATGTTTATGATGTATTTTATTATTATAGTTATATTTTATTTTTACTAGTTTATTAAATATACATTATTTCTTAGAGTTCAGTCTTATGATATATTAAGCTTTATTGATGTTGAAAGACTTTGTTTAACGTATTTTCTAGTCAATACATTCGTTGGTCTAGTATGTGTTTTAGTTGTGTTGGGTATATGATATAATTTTTATTTAGTTAAAATATTTTTTATTATATTTAACTGTTATGTTATTAAAAAATAATAATGATATAGTAATAGAGATATGTTTATATTGAACAGTTGGGTATATAAGGGCACGTATTTGTATATGCATATAGTTAGCTACTATTATATACTGTATTAGTTAAGTCATTAATGGAAACTTTGGTCAAATGTTTGCTGTTTATTCTGTAGTTTATAATGATATTTTGTTGGATTATATTTTATTGTTGCGTTGTTAAGCATATTATATAATTCTGAGTTTAAAGGATTTTCAAGATAATGTTTTATATCTTTATTGACGTGAAGCATTTATATGTTACTTGATATTAGTCAATTATATTTTCATATGAGTCAGTGTGATAATTAGGTAGGTTATGATAATTTTTTTTTTATATATATACTTATATATAATATTTATAATTAAATTTTTATAAATGTTTACATGTAAAAATTAATTTAATGCTAATGATGGAGATATTGCGCTTTGTTAATTAAGTTTGTGATAAAGTCGGTCATCTTTTTATCTGTTAGTTAATTAAGTATTTATATTAGAACTTTATTGTTAATGTATAGCTGTTTATTCGTGCTTTTAAAGTTTATATATGTTAGGTTTTTTGTCGTTTGTATCATTATATATGTTCTGGTTTTCAAGGTTTAATGATATATGGTTATCTTTATATTAGATCGTAGAAAACTTATATTGTTTACAGTATTATGCATTTATATTCGTTGGTCAGTGTGATAATTATATATATATATTATCATTAAGGTTATTTGTATTATGATATATTATTGTCCCCAGTAACCTGGGAATTAAACAATAATAATGATTAATGAATAATGCTGATATTTATATGTTTGATAAAAAAGTGTGAATAGACTTTTCTTTTTTAATTGTTTGTTATTAAGTATAGCGATAACTTATGTTAATGTTATTCAGTAGTTATATATTTCGTGTTAATGGTATGTTTGGTTTCGTCTTTTTAATACATTATATATATATCTTTTTAAAGTATCAGGTTATATGATATGTTATTCATTTTATTGATGTTCACGAAACTATTGTTATCAGCATATATTCTGAGGGTCAGTATAAAATGAACTTATTTTTTTTTATGCTTTTTTTCTACAAAGATGATACCATTTCCAAAATATGTAACTTTAGTCAGATAGATATCTAATTATTAAATCATTAATTACAGTAACAATAACTCTATAGATCAGATTTATGTGGGCTTGGTTTTAGGGGTGACGAGAGCAATTTTAGTTACTATACTAGCTCTATGGAAATAATGAGCTTATGAAATACAATAGATACCCCAAATTTAGATATCATTATGGAATCAATATAGATTATGGTGGTGAATTATTAGAGGGTGGTGAAGTGCTAAGGTAGAGGGATGGGGTGGCATGGGTTGACGGCTGGGAATGGTGGATGGGGGACGGCTGAGTAAGAAGGCTTGTGAGGCTGTGGAATTAGCTGGGAGGCTAGGGAGGTTAGATATAGGGAGGGTGGTTATTATGATTATATTATATATAATAACGTATTAATATCTCTCTCAACAACAAACATATAGGAAGGAGGAATATATTATTTATATATTATAGATAAAGAGAAATCATTAAGTGGTTTTTATATTAAATTATTTTATTTAATATATATCATATAAACACCTAGCTCCCTACCCTCCTCAGACTTACCAGTCAATCCACAGCCTCACCAGCCTCCCAGCCTCCATGACTATATTATATTATATATATAAATATTATTATATTATGTATAATATATATATCTCTGTCCCCAGTCCTCTTATATATTATATATACCCAGTACCTACCGCTCACTACCTACCTAGCTACACACCACCCTCCCCACCCACACCCTATATTGATCCAATGATCTATTGATCTATTGATTCTAATCACATTTCAAGCTTTGATCATTCACCATTACCAAATCTATCATTGCTTTATCTGTGTAGTCTCCCATTTCACTATTCCATCTGTACCACGTCCACTTGTGCGATTCCTGATGCACATGAAAGGTGTTCATAATGGACAGACTGTTTTCAATATAACTAAGCATTCTTTATAGGCAATCATTTAACTTGAAAGAGTGCTTTAGTTTTCGAAACATGCATCCGAGTTTATATAAATTGTTTTAATTCATACCAGTTCCAGGAAGAACGTTTACCACACCGAAACAATAACATACCATAAACCCGAATATATATTAACTTACTAAATTAAATAAAGTTTTCAATACTTTACAACAATAAACTGATGACCTACTTCAACTTTTATCTAAACATAATCTCTATCATTCATTATTATTTTACAATTTTAAATTGCAACATTTATTTAATATACAAAAATAATTATATCATAATGCTTTATATGTAATTATCACTATCTTGATCAACGGGGTCAAGAGTGAATATTTCAGTTGATTCTCTATTATATATATATTATACACTATATTTAAGCTTAAAATATAATAGATATCGTGAGTGGGGATATATAGTTATATAGTGACGTGACCGCTATAATATATAGCGTATATAGTATATAGATATATATAATATAATATTTTAATATTATAATATATATATATTAACTATATCGGAGGGGATGTGTAGCTAGGGTATGACCAAAGTTAGATGGTGTGACTATATATATATATATATATATATATATAATATATATTTATATATATATATATTTATATAATATATATATGTTGGTGCTGGTGATTGTATATTAATAATATTATTAGAGATATTTATATATCTATATATATATATATATTTATATAATATATTATATATATATTATATATATAGTATATATATATATATATTTATATATATATATATATATATATATATATATATTAAATATATTCTATATATTATATATAATATATATATATATATATATATAAATATATATATATATTATATATATATTATTATATATTATAGTGGTTGGCAGGGCTCATCAAATATCCTTTCTTAATCCAGGCTATTTCTCCCTCCTGGTTTCTCTATTCAATATTAAAGACGTCTTGCTCAAATACAAAAGAGGGTTCCCTTCCTTGAAGAATTTAACCTCTGACCTCTCTCGTATTTTTAATTGAGGCAAAAATTAAATAGTTGTTTTCAATCCTTCTAAAACTCAGTTCCTTTATCTATCTACTCCATGTGAATAAAATTCCACACAACTGACACAATTACAACATCTGCGAAATCGTAGAGCTCAAAACATTTCTCTGTAATTATTATTCTTGGTATTTCCTTTTCTCTTGACCACTCATGGATGGATTTTATCATTTGTCTCAATAAGAAAGTCCTTAAAAAATTTTGTGCTCGGAGGAGTTTTCGGAAAATTTTC
>JABUQX010087805.1:7500-10000 GCA_015478945.1 Trachelipus rathkii
CTATATAATATATATATATAATATATAATATATATATATATATATCTATATAGGTATATATATAATAAATATAAATATTATAATATAATATATTATTTATAATATATATATATATTATATATATATAATATATATATCATTATATATATATATATAATAATATATATATATATATAATATATATAGGGATAGATAGATAGATAGATAGATAGATAGATAGATAGATAGATAGATAGATAGATAGATAGATAGATAGATAGATAGATAGATAGATAGGATAGATAAATACAATAGATCTACGATAGTGGAATAGATAGATAATAGATGATGGATAGATAAATCACATAATCGGTAGATGATAGATTTATAGATAGTATAGATAGATAGATAGAGATAGATAGATAAGATAGATAGATAGATACGAAGATAGATAAGATAGATAGATAGATAGATAGATAGATAGATAGATAGATAGATAGATAGAGAGAAAAATATCAAGAAAATACAGAAAAGAGGGAGGATTGGATGGGATCGCAAATATAATTAAATAATATAATAGTCTGAGTGAAAATAACACAAATGGAGATGGGCAGGCTATGAAGTTAGATGGAATGAGAATAGAAGGACGAAAATCATATGGTTAATTGGGATTCACTAAATCTGAAATGTCCAACAAAACGACAATGCCAAAGATGGACAGATTGAAATTAAAAACAATGAAAAAATAAAGCTGGGAATCGAAACCCTAAAAATCGACAATCGTGGAAGCAGTTCCAAGAGGCCTTGATTCTGCAGTAAACAAATACAACAAGACTTTGAAATATATATATATATATATATATATATTATATATATATAATATATATATTATATTATATAATATAATATATATATATATATATATTATAATATAATATAATATATGTATATTATATATAATATATATTATTAGCCCCCCTATCTTTATAATAACTGACCTTGTTTCTACTGATAATGTGTTCGTTAATTGTGTGTTATCAATTGTATACTTACTCTCCTGATATTATAGATAATTATTCAAATCACTAATTTACTAAATACAGAATACCTCGAAGATTTCACACGATAGTTTTCCTAGTTTAGTTTTTAACACTCTCTACCGTAAGAAAAAGATCCTATAAGATCGATAGATATAAAAGTAATCTCGAAGTTATTTATTATAATTATGAAAAATAAAATAAAAATTTTTATTAAAAATAAAATATTAACATTTGTTTCCTTTACTTAATTTATCATATATTGAGTTATTTTCCTTTCTGATTCTATTCGATATTATTTGAAAGAACGACTTGTACAAATTTGATTATCAAGTCACCAGAATATTAATTGACCATCTAAAACTCAGCGTTTTTCTGAATTCTTAAGTCGCCGGATCCTCTGTACCGTTTTTTTCTCCCCCCCTTTCACTAAGCCCTTTTTAATTTTTGAATAGTTTTAATTGTGTAGTTCGATTTGTTTCTCATTCTATGCGGGCGCTTAAAATGTCCTATTGAATTATCAATTGATGTTTATGCGTTTGAACTTACGCAAATTTACGCCCTTCTATAATATAGTGGTAGTAAATAACTGAATCATTCTACAATAGATTATTATTAAATAATATATTAATCGATTTATATTATAGGTTTAGTTTTTTTTTTTTTTTTTAATCGTTATTTTATTATTATTATTTATTTTATATTATTTTTATTTAAAACTATACTAGAAGATCTATATAATGGAAAATCATTGTTGAAGGACTATAAAACTTAGGCATGCTTGACTTTATCGGAGGCATTTAACTTGAACACAAAATACAACACACATACTAACATATACATAATTAATATATCTCATAATATTATTATATATTAATAATATAATATTATAGTATAATTAATAAATTAAATATATATATTATATATAATATATTAAGAATAATAATAGATATATATATATATATATATGATATAATATTATATTATATATATATTGTATAAATTAACATATTTTTTTATATATAATTTTATGTAATTTATATATATATATTTTAATTATAATAATTAAATTATATATATATTTTTACAAAAGTACTTAGTTGATAATTAGGTATTACCTGTCAAGAATCAAAAGAGCGCTCTTGCATGACTTTTACCACACGATTATTGATCGAATTTTTTATAGAGTATTTCGAATTCATACCGCTTATTTTTTTCATATGGTGTTATTAAATTTCATCTGTCATTACTTTATGGCATTAGTATTCAGTTATCTGTTGGACTTTCTCAGATTTAGTGAAATCACCTAAATTAACTTCATATGATTTTGTCCTCGTCAGCTTATCTATATTTCTTAATTCTCAAATCTTCTAAACTTCTATATAATTAAATATAAGTCATGTACCCATCATATATTACCCATATATTATATCATATATATTAGTATAATACTTAATATAATTATATTACAATAACATCACAGA
>JABUQX010087805.1:22500-29036 GCA_015478945.1 Trachelipus rathkii
TATACGAACAAAAAGATCAATGTGCTTTAAATGGAGCCCGCACGCCTACACACCCACCCACACTCCTCATCTCACTTATGTATATATATATATATATATATATATATATATATATATATATAATATTATATATATATATATATATAATATATATATTAGATAATCCGAGATATACACAACGTATGGCTACATAGCTATGACATCTTTAAATAAAACTAAATATATTATATATATTATTATATATATATATATATATATATATGTGTAAATAATATAAAATAGGTAAAATTGATATTTATTATCATATATATATATATATATTATATATATATATATTCGAAATTGATTTTATTTAATGTGTTTTTTACACCGTTTTAAAAAAATTACACGCAACAAAGGAAATAAACTTTTTTTTTATCAGATTGATGTGTGCTTAAACAGAGGCACGCCTCGGCAAAATAAATTAAATTCTTCCGACGCGTCTCAATCGATTCATCACAGCCGCAGACAAATGAGACTATTTTCGGTTTGAATTTCTTGGCGTGTCATTAATTAAAGATGCTTCGTTTATTTCGAGCTTCATTTAGTGGGTCTCGTCGCACGCGTTACTACTCAGAGAACGAATCAAAATATATAAATAATATTTTACTATTTATAAAAGGGGGAAGTAAAACTTTCTGATATTTGTTCAAGATGCAAGATTTATCAATTCATGACCGTTTATGTATATATTTTCACAACTTGTGCAATCATGAAATTAGGAAAAGGGGAATTGTCATGCGTTCTCTGATACCGCTGTTTTTTTCTTCTGGCGATAGTTTTGCAGAACTTTAAAACAATATTTTTAAAATTTATTGAACGGATATGGTGACTTATAATTTGGAGAGAAAAACTTGTTTAAAAGCGCTACCGATATTAGCTTTTCTTTGGGTCGCCGTCTTTTCTCGCTTAATTTTTTTCCTAATTATTTATTCCAGAACGGAGATGCTGATGATTTACCTACCTCAAAAACTCTATTATCGCTATTTCGCAATCGATTCATCGTTTCCTCTGCAACTCGGTTCATGCGTGCTTGGTTGTTATAAAATTTCAAAAAAAATCCTACGTTCCTGAACGAGCTCTCGATGCGTAACCCCTAACGCTAGTATTAACTCCTTAAAAATTATCATTAAATAGCGAAAGTAGTAATATTCCGCTGTGTATTTTTTCCTCTAGTTTTCGGTTTTCCGAATAACGGTTCTTTCTCATTCACAGTCTTATCATAAAGAAGATACGAGTCGTCGAATTCCGCCGTTAAACCCACTCATTTTGAGATTCGTTATTATTTCAACGGCTCCCTCGATTGCGCTTTCTTTCAATCCTTCGTTTATTTCGGAAACGACCTTCTCGCGCGCCCGCTCGAAAGGAGTTACGCAATCACGCAATCGCGTTTCTAAACAATCGTTCTTCGTCGTTAAAAGTTGAAACGCGTAGCGGAATAACTCTTTATGGTCGAAAATTTGGTCGACGTCTTCGGTCGACAATTTCAGTAAATTAAGGGCCGCGTTTTTCAAATCGAGTAAATCGAAACCCCCTATATTTTCTTGGTCCACGAAGTAAAATACGAAGTTTTCGTTCAATTCGACATCGTAATCGAAATCCACGGGGCGTCTTTCGCAAAACTTTTTCAGCTTAAATTTTAAGAGCTTCGCGTCTCGACGTCGTCGTCCGTTTTGTGATCGTTTTCGTCGGTCTTTTTGGAACTCTTGCGGAAAAGCCGATCGGCTATGGATTTCGGCGTAAAGGTCGCGGATATGGCGGTCACGGTTTTGGATGGGCGGCTTAGCCGGTCTCGGTCTGATATTCAACAGTCGTGGTGAAAAGGAGTATTTTGCACTGATTTTAAAGAATCTGTGGTTCCCGTTAGGGCCTTTATTCATTCGGTCCGAAGAAAATTCGCGAAGCTATTAACGTGCACTAATTTTATTACGGACTTTCTTGGTCTACAGGTTCACTGTGTTGTCGGGGGCGAATAGCGTAAATACAAGATGGGTTTTGAATTAATATTCTCCGATTGAAATTTGAAAATTTTTCAGTACCGGTTGTTACCTCGGCGCGCGTTTCCTCTCATGCGTTAAATTCGGCCAGGAGTCGATTTTGAGGCCGGCATTTCGGTAGTATGATCTGGAGGATGTGCGGTGTGTTAGTGTGGTGGGGTCACCTCACTTGGTGCATCATGTGGTCGCTTGGCACTTGGCACTCACGCTGGCACTCATCTAGATCACTCATTAGAACGCACTAATAGAAATCAACTAGATACTCCTTAACGGTGATTGGCGAACCATTAAGAGTTGAATCGATCAGGTAAATCTGAGTTATGCAAAAAGAGCTACAAGGTCGAGAAAGAGATAGCAGATGTCCAAAATTGTAGCCCTGGAATACAAAAAGGGATGAACCGGAAAATTTGGGGTTTCTCAATAATTGTCTCCCTGGAAGACCAAGAGGGTTGGTCGAAAAAATAGGGCTGGCCGAAAAATTAGGGATGGCCAAAAATTAGGGTTGGGCAAAAATTGCCCCATGGAAGACCAAAGGGTTTTTGTAGTGTGTTTTGTACGTGTGTATAAGGTGTAAATGTAAGTGTGTAAGTTAATCTGTGTGTGAGTGTGTCATAGTGAATGTATTGTATAAGTGTGGGTGTGTGTGCGTGTTTGTGTTGTGTGTGTGACCGGCGGTGTGTATTTGTGTGTGTTGTAAGTAATCTGTGTGTGTAGTAAATCTGTGTGTGGTGTAAGTAAAATCTGTGTGTGAGTGTAAGTAATTCTGTGTGTGTAAGTAAATCTGTGTGTGTGTAAATAAATCTGGGTGTGTGAAGGTAAATCTGGTGTGTGTTTGTTTGTGTGTTGTGGTGTGTGTGTGTGTGTGTGTGGTGTGTGTGTGAATGAAGTAAAATACCTAAAGGTTGACCGATAAATTTCACGCCGCTGGAAGACTCAAGGGTTGACCAAAAAAATTAGGGTTGGCAAAAATTAGGGTGTCAAAATTGCGCCCTGGAAGACCAAAGGGTTGGTCGAAAAAATAGGGTTGCCAAAAAATTAGGGTGGGTCGCAAAATTGACCCATGGAAGACCAAAGGGTTGGTCGATAAAATTAGGGTGGGACACGTACGTACAACGGTTGCTGACGCAACCGTTTTGGCGCAACCTTCTTCGAAGGGGGGTTGCCAAAATTAGGGTTGCCAAAATTGGACTGCCCTGGAATACAAAAGGGTTGGGGCCGGAAAAATTTGGGTGTTCAAAAGGTTACTAGAGGCCTAAAAAAAGGTCAGGGTCAAAATAAGGTCAAGGGCCGCAAAAGGTCAAGGCGCGCAAAAAGGTCCAAGGCAGTAAAAATTTGGGCTAGAAAAATAACGGTTGCCCAAGATTTTGTAAGGTGGTGGGTAAAAGAGGATAGGCTCAGTCAAGGTCAGGTGGGGTAAAAGAGGACACCTCCGGAATCCCGTTCCTCACTACTTACTTGTGTTTTATTGTCTGCATTTACGCCTTTCTTCAATACGCACACCGCTCGTAAATAAGGTTCTTTCCCATTTTAATCAATCTCACCACACCTAACAAGCCTCTAAGATTGTATTCCATATGATTAGATTACAGCCGTATAGATCTAATACCTGCTATTTCACACCATAGTTTCACTATCATAACATTAACACCGCAAATAGCTCACCCACAAGCAAAAACCAAGCGCATTCAAAAACTTTGTCCTTTTTTCGTTCACCAAGGATTTAATTTCACTTGCCACATTCCTATGCCATTCACAACTTTCCAACCACACTGCATCATCCGTTCTCTTTTCATCCACATTATATCCTAAATATTTACAACCCAGTTACTTGTTCCAACTGCTCACAGGCCCAAAATAAAATGTACCAACGTGGAGACCTGTCTCACCACCACTAACCATCACTTCACTTTTATCTACATTTATTTTCAACCACTCCTTTTCACACCCTTTCAAAACCCCTTTACCAATCTTCTCAACTTTCTTCAGAATACAAGAAGCAGTGCACCCTCATCAGCGTAACATAAGACAGGCGCACTCTCCACTCTCTCACTCTCCATCAGTCTAACAAACACCCTCCCCGCTCCATCACTAGCCTGAGATTCTCTCCTCACTTCTATCCACGTACAATTAACATAGCTGGAGACATAACAGATCTCGTTGCTCATCTCCGAAGTAATATTTTCTACCATTTCAATTTATACTGCCATTTATTCTACAAACGCTTCACTATATCGGACATGCATGAAATTTTCGATTCAAGCTCAGAAGCCGAACCGCGATACACCATCTGTTCAGCTAACGCCAGCAGCAGAACTTCCATATTAATACTGTCAGGCCTGTTGCACGGTCGCATAAAATCTAATGCAATTTTATTCTTCTCTCTCATTTCTCACTCATTTGCTTTCAAAAGGAGGGGGCCAAAAAAAAAACAGATGAACTTAAAAAAAAAAACACCCAACGCCTTGCACTGCATTCCCGTAAGGTAGGGCAAGAGTGGAGCCTTAAAGAGAGGATGAATTGGAAATACCGCAGGAGAAAACAGGTGAAGCAAGGAGTTCCACAAAACAGAAAGTGGCTGGAAGAAGGAGGAAACCACAACGAGACGAGCTTGAGTCTCCAAGGTATTTCCCACAATATTGTGACGTGAGAGGCAAGGGCACCCTCTTGAGAGTTACGAGGGCAACGCCAGTGGTGGAGGATAATGCGAGAGGTCAATTCCCCGCCTCGAGCACGCTGCCCCTTGTATATGGACCCAATGTAAAAGAGACGAGAGCCCTCAATGTCACGTCGCATTTGAAAGAGGGTGCAACGGGAGGTCTGACAGTGGAGCGGCAACAGAGTTTATTAGTCGCGTCATTGCCTTTAGGCCTCAACCCTACTCCTTAAGAAGATGTGCCAGCGGGAAATCGCGCCCAATGTGAGGAACAGTACTCTAATAACAGGGACGCGATAAGACCGCTTTATAATTGGAAGTACCTGAGGTAAAGAAAAATATGTTACGTAATTGAGAGCAGAATTCCCAGTTTCTTAGAGGTCCGCTTTAGGACAATCCGACAGTGATATGGGCGGTCTTCAGGACACATTCACCTATTTATGTTTCAGTCAAGAATGTTTAAGTTGATAACAGGTGAGAACGTTACAATAGCCGTCGAAGGGGAAATAGGGAATGTTTGAAGGTGTTTTTTGGAGAAGGGAGATGTTGAAGGAAATTGAGTTTTTTTAAAGAGTTGAACTTAACAAGATTGCAGTTACCACACTGAGAAATTCCTACCAGATCAGCAAGAATTGAATGAGAACTGTAGACGAGAGGCAACTCTAGATCGGCATTAAAGAGGGGGCAGATTTGAAATGAGCTGGAGAGAATAGAAGGAGATTGAGCTCATGCGGCTTAAGAGTGAACAAAGTTAGAAGAGCAGCTGAGAAGATTTTTGATGAATAGTTAAGATTTACGGAAATTATTATAAATTATATATAATTTGACAAGAGGCCGATAAGTTTTTATTCGATAGGAAATACCAAGAAGACACAACGCAGCGACCTTTGGTGTAAGCACGCTTGGGCTGTCGAATAATATCTCTGCAACGATTTCAGGCAGAATAAAAATTAGTTAGAGCGATAGGAGAACGAGAGCTTTTCCACGCCTGATAGGTATTGTCACCCACCCTCATTCAATGCACCCTCTTCTACAAAAAATCAATCCCTCAGTTGAGACGTGACGCGATCGGTATATATCTTCCCTACCATACTTAATAAACTAAATTGCCCTATATTTCTTACAGTTCCTCTATCTCCCCTTATGCCTTTATATAAAGTTACTACTAGTACTGCTCTCCTCCATCCTGCGGAACAATATCCTCCATAAACGTTTTATTACACAACTTCAATATTCCCTCAATCACGGTGTCGCCTCCATTCTTGATAATTTATTAGTAATTCCATCTATACTTGCTTATTTATCTTTGATACATCATTTATTTATTTCATTCAGGCGCAAAAGAAAAATGTAACTAGCTATTTTCTTCAGCTTTTTCTTTAAATTCTCTAAAATTTATCGAAATTAGGGTTACTGTCATCATAATTATCAACTTTCATCAGGCCATATCTGCATCACTTCCAATTTCCAAAATATTGGACAATTTTTCTTACTTACATCCTTTGGATCGTATTAACAACATCGTGAAGTTTCGTTTAAAATAATCTAATGTTTCCGTTCATCTCTTGTCATATTTTCTCATCCTTTCTGAACATGCTCTGTTCTCGTTTACATATATAGTAAGTATATATATATATATATATATATACTATATATATATATATATATATATATATACGTATTATATATATATATATATATATATATATATATATTTATAAGTTATATATAGTATCTATATATATATATATTATATATATATATATATATTTATTATTATTATTATTATTATTATTATTATTTATTATTATTATTATTATCTATTAATTATTATTATTATCGATACA